>CBVK0102092189.1:0-23764 GCA_900067695.1 Picea abies | reverse complement strand
TGACTTCTTTAAATGGTAATTTTTTTTTCATTTTTTAAATTAATATTCTACCAACTAAAAAAAATTTAAACATCTCTTCCACTTGTTATAATAACACTTTAATAATAATATCATATAGATACCAACATCTCCATTCTAATTATTAAGTTGATTTTCATTTAAAATTTGAAATTATTTAGAATCTCCTATAATTAAGTTGATTTTCATGTAAACTTATTTATAAGTGTTAATCATTAGAATTAAATTGCTTAAATTGTAATTAATAAATCTTCTGTAATGAATTTAAGGAAATTAATACAACCTTGCCTAAAGTCAAGTGAAGACCCTTACAAAAATGCGGGTTTATGTGAATAATATTAAATCATAGCCTGGAAATCATTTTCCTAATGTAATTCTCTTTCATACAGGTTATCTGAGTTGTACAAGGGGTATGTGTTGTTCCTTGGCATGTATAAAATACAATGCTTGAATGCATACCTCCTCCTTTGAATTCCACATTGGTTATCTTCTTCCAAAATCAAACACAAGTTTTCTGAAAGGAAATTGGTACATGAAAATTTCTTCCTTTTAGTGCAGTTCATATCAGCATAGGCTTTGCATGGTTTAAAGTGTTTTCTACTACCATATATTCTCAAATAGATTTTGCATGGTTTAACATGTTGTCTATTATCATATATTCTTAAATAGATAGCTCTTCCGATCTCACCTAATGTAATTCTCTTTCATACAGGTTATTTGAGTTGTACAAGGGGTATGTGTTGTTCCTTGGCATCTATAAAATACAATGCTTGAATGCATACCTCGTCCTTTGAATTCCACATTGGTTATCTTCTTCCAAAATCAAACACAAGTTTTCTGAAAGGAAATTGGTACATGAAAATTTCTTTCTTTTAGTGCAGTTCATATCAGCATAGGCTTTGCATGGTTTAAAGTGTTTTCTACTACCATATATTCTCAAATAGATTTTGCATGGTTTAACATGTTGTCTATTATCATATATTCTTAAATAGATATGCAATGATACAATCTTGTATGTTTGACAGTTCATTTTTTTATTGTCCATTTATTGGGTGTGCATATTCTTAAATATATAAACAACAACACATTCTTGTATTATTGGATTTGCATATTCTTAAATAGATAAATAACAACACATTCTTGTATTTATTTACATTTAATTTTTTCTTTTCATTTATTTAGCAGATCTCATGTATTTTTCTTTCATTTAGTGTTGTTTATTAGTTAAGTGCATCTATGATCTCATATGCATATCTTTCCTTTAGTTTTTTTTATTAGTTAAGTGCATCTATGTAACCAATTTATTTAATAGATCTCATATGCCTATCATTCCTTTAGTTTTTTTTATTAGTTAAGTGCATCTATGTAACCAATTTATTAATCAATTTATTTAGCAGATTTCATATGCTTATCTTTCCTTTAGTTTTTCCTTTAGTGTTTTTTATTAGTTAAGTGCATATATGTAACCAATTTATTTAGCAGATCTCATATGCCTATCTTTCCTTTAGTTTTTCCTTTGGTTTTTCTTAGTTTTTCCTTTAGTTTTTTTAATTAGTTAAGTGCATCTATGTAACCAATTTATTAACCAATTTATTTAGTAGATCTCATATGCCTATCTTTCCTTTAGTTTTTTTTATTAGTTAAGTGTATCTATATAACAAACAGGGTCATTAGTGTAAGTTTTAAACCTGTGAAGTAAAGAAATACATATAGATTCTTAAGTAGAACATATTTTAATCATTGTCTCATACACATAGTACACAAAGATTTATACCGGAAACCCTCAACCCAGAAAAACCTTTTTTATATTCATTATATCGAATTTCACCATTCATCATACAATATATACAATGTTTTAAGGTATTCCATAGATACCAAAACCCTAATCCCTTAATCTGGGATTAATTTAGAAAACTGTTAAAAATAGAAAAATCTGCTAAAAATAGCAAAAACCACAAAAAAAAAATTCGGGGCGCTGCCCCGAATGCTGCGCGTAATCAAGGAGGGGCATACTTGGCCCCCCTAGGAAGCGCCTGCTGCACATGAAACAAGGGGCACTACTAGAGGGATCGTTAGACGCAGTTGTTGAACCTGACACACCTCCACACACACACATGCAAAGAATATAACATATACCCAACATTCTCCCACTTGTTGTTTTCTTTGCATCCAGGGGTCCACAGGGTTATATAGTCAACAATCCAGGGCAACAATGCCCATTGTTACTCTACACCAGGGGAACTTTTCTTTACTCATAGACTTTGTCAATAAATCTGCAACATTCTTCAAAGTGTCAACCTTTTCCAACAACACCTTCTTTTCCTCAACCATGTCTCTCACAAAGTGATACTGAACATCAATATTCTTTGTATTTGAATGATAAGTTGGGTTCTTTGCCAGGAATATTGCACTCTGACTTTCCCAATCTAATCTCACTGCTTGTTGTACCAACCCAATAACTAAACACAATCTCTATAACCATACTTCTTCCTTGCTTGCATGATCCACAAAGATCTTTTAATGACTGTGGTTGAATTTTTAATTGCATGTGTTAATTAACCATTTATGAAGCTGAATGAAAGATGATGAAGATGAGAGAATATATCTGTAACATCCTCCTTCGTTATGACAACAACTCTGATGACAGGTGCAATTTTTTTTTGTTTTCAAGTGTGTGCGCACGTGTAGAAAGGAAACAGACACACTTGACTCTACGTCGCCACCCAACGACTAACAAGACGCAACTACGATGATCACAACCAGAAGACACAAGATGCTCAACAAGTAACTGCAAGCATTCATGATCATAGATATAAGGCGCACAACGCAAACATTTAACGACACACTGAGTTATGCACAGTACAAACACAGAGGGAAGAATCCATAGTAGTAGATCTTACTATTTCTGCATAGGAAAGCAAGGCATTTAATCTTAGTTCTCTGCTCCGGAGAGAGAGAAGTATAGATAGGTTCCTGGCCGACTGCTCAGGCAAAAACTAGTAATCTCTGTCAGGTGTGTCGCAAGAGTGGAAACCCTGCCTTTAAAGGGCCCGAGACTCTTGATACGACACTGGATTCTTTACACAAAAATTAATCAACAATGAGTAAAACTGACTACCCCTCCATCCTACCCTGCAATGGTTAGGACCTCCAAGACACATAAGCAACACTCAAGCCCAAGTTCCCATCGATTTTAACCATTTAAGGTCTTAAGGTTGGTGATTGTTCTGAGGAACATGGAGGTGTCTACATCCCGCCTGACACAATAAGATCGATGCCTACTAAGCCCAAGATAAGGATGCAACCATCAAGGATTAACTAAGATTCGTTCTAACAATCACACTCTATTAAACCAAGGGTGAGAGTACTACTTACTATTAACCATCATACATTAAGTTTAATTAACCATGTAGTAATAATAAAGCTCTAAATCAATCTATCATCATCATTATTTATTGGCACCTTATTACATTCACTCTCTGTACATGGTGCAAGGGTTGTTATTCCAATAATCATTGATAAATTCTTTAATGCAAGGAAACATTGGGATCCATCATTTATTATTACATAATTCCTTTTGCGCACAAGTCTAAAATCTGAAACTTAAATTGTGATGAGAAGTCTAATTGCACAATGGTACGTTAATCATCATTCAACCATCTAGAATATGAAAATAGAAGCACCTTACTCAACATCAAGGTAATACCACATCTGACCACCTGCAATATTAACAAGGTAACCCACCTCGGAACGTATTTATTGCCAACCCCACAATGGAAACCAAATATATAAGAATTTCTTAAACTTAAAATCATTATAACACATCCACTCTCTTTTCTTGAGATATCATCTAAATTAATAAAATGTCCTAATGATATATAACGATAATGATATATTTTTCATAAGCATAACTTAAATCTAAATTCATTATGTCACAACCTCTCTCCTTTCTTATGAGGTATCAACTAAATTAATAAATATCCTGATAAAATAAAGAAATGATAAGGTTAAATAAATCATTATAACATAACATTCTCAATAATCATTATATCATAACATTATAACATTCTTAATAATCATTATAACATTATAACATAAGGATAAATAAATCATTATAACATAACATTCTTAATAATCATTATATCATAACATTATAACATTCTTAATAATCATTATAACATTATAACATAAGGATAAATAAATCATTATGACATAACATTCTTAACGTTCTTAATAAGGTTAAATAAATCATTATAACATAACATTCAAATTGATCATTATAACATAACATTCTTAATAATCTCTCTGATTTAATAAACATGGTAACCATTATTGTTCTGATTTAAAGATCATTTAACTTGACAATCCCAACAATCATTATAGAAATTATTCTTCTAATTAATCATTATAAACCTAACATTCTAATAATCATTCTAAGTTAATAAACGTTGTAATCATTATTGATCTAAATTAATAATTCATTATAAACTTAGGCGGATAAATAATCTAGGCAGAATAGTAATTATTAGGATTTAGGCAGAATAATAATCTAGGTAGAATATATGTTTAACTAACCTTAATAAAAATTCTTCATCAACAATCAATACCAGCCTCCTGGTCTGTTCAACACTCAATAAGATATATGCATATATTTTGGCGCGAATTAGAAACAATACATAATGGTAAAGGAAAAGCTACCAACTGAGAAAACACTAGATAATTAACTTTCTGACAGCTCTCTTTACCAGTTGCCGTTAACAAAAGGAGCGAAATACCTGCGTCTGAGAAACCGCACGCGGATTTTTAGGATGTAAGGCAATTAAGACTAATAGGGGTTGGGACACAGACCACCATTCTGCAGTCCACCGACGGAAGGCGGTGTGTGTGCCAGCAACGCTGAGAGCAAAAAGGGCCAGGCTCTGGCAAGGTTTTAAATTAAAAGCGCAGAGATATGTAACAAGAGTACGCAGAGATAAATTAACGATTGAATGCAGCGATACCGTAAAGGGTGATTAGCTGCGAACTGAACCATTAGCTAAGACCTTGTGTTTTTGGCTTTGGATGCCAATTCATGTTTGGAAAAAAGCTACAGGATGCTTGCATGGGAACACGGTAAGACTTCAATTGGTGACAAATCGCGAGTTGCTGTGAAGAGAGATGAGCTGGTTCTAACTAGAGTTAGAGAAGCGTGACTTGAACACAACCTTATGCATAAGATTTATTGATGTCAACCGAACTTTCTTACTCATTGGCGGGTAGCGTGGCATGTTAAGTTGAAAATGGAAGCAGACGGTAAAATACGGCGGGATTGATGCTTGCTTTCATTCATTAGATGATTCAAGTATTTCCTCCCACTTTACCAAGTGGAAGAATTTGTAACATGACAGGGCAAAGAGTGTGAACACAGAGAAATTTCCGTCATTCAACGCAGAGAAAAAGGGTTCGTTCACATTCAACGCTGAGGTAAACAACAACACCTAAGAGAAATACAAAGTTCAAGGGCGCCAATCGCAGGGTAATCCTCCAGCGGGTTTACCATGAATTCTAGAAATCAACGAATTCAATAAAGGCCAAAACGAATTCCAACGTAGAAAAATGAATCCAATAAAGCCATTACAAATAATGCCAGACGCCCCTTCAAAACAGATCCCCAAATCCATAGTTTTACCTCCAGGAGATAAACCGTGGTCATATCTATAACTCAAGACAGAACGTTTGCCCACAAGACAAATTCAAAGTTTTAGCTAAATTTGGCAGAGGAAAAAAAAATTACACAACCATACAGTCAAGGCCAAACTAGCACCGAGGAAGAAATTGCACAGCATTTACATGGTTTACGCAGGAAGGGGGGCGGTAAGTCGATCTGTTTTAAAAAAATATTAAAAATATTCAGCCGCAGGCCCAAACAGACAACGGCTGGAGCAATACTCGGATACCACTGCACGTCAGCAAGGTCTTCCTCCAAGCTCAATGAAATCTAACTTCTAACTGTTGGAAATAAAAATGAGATTGAACGGTGCATACATAGATTTGAACACTCAGAGCCAACAACCAGCAAACCCACGACATGCAAGGACGAAATTGCCAGAACCAATTTTAGCAACAAATTACCAATCCATTTTATAATTTTTTTTTTCGGAAACAGATCACTATATCCATATACAAAAACGAAATTGCCAGAAGAGTTTTATCAGCGAGACATTGCACAGTAAAATTTTACAGCATTGACAGTTACACAATTTTTCTTTATCTATCTAAATAACAGAGGTAAATAACTTTATCAATAGAGGTGGGTAACAACAGTAAGCCAATCAATCCATTACACCGATATACTGATCCTATCATAAGTAGTAATGCAATCCAATCTACTAAAATACCATCATACCGTTGCCTTGTC
Organism: Picea abies; assembly: GCA_900067695.1. NCBI lineage: Eukaryota > Viridiplantae > Streptophyta > Pinopsida > Pinales > Pinaceae > Picea > Picea abies. The sequence goes on along the minus strand of CBVK0102092189.1, from coordinate 17,349 downwards.
GCTTGCTCGGAGTGTCGTCAGCGCGCTCCGTGCCGCTCCCGCTCACCGATCGTCAAGAACTCACCGGTACCTCCCAGCCAATCGCTAGGGGTACTCTGCTTCCCCCTTAGCCCCCCGAGCCACAAAGGGGCCACACAAGATCCATATATAAGTCTAGCTTCTCAGCTCGCCTCGCAAGGCTAAGCTACCACTCCAATCCGAGCTGAGAAAAACCCAACTCCTCACAAGAAATCAGTCAAGCCACAATCCGGCAGCGTAAAGTTATGCTAACCATTCCCCTTCTCATCCTCATCTTCCCTTTCCTTTATAGAAATTTGAGACCCACCTACTTTCCCTAAATCACTATTAATTTAGTTTTAATGACAATCCTCTAAAAATTCTCTGCCGTCCAAGTGTCACTCATCCCCACGTTTCTCCAAAATTATTTTCTTTTTAAAAATTAAAAGACTCATTTCCCTCACCCACCTAGAGTCGCTCCTAAAATTACTCCTAGGTGTTCCTAGATCCCCTTACATGCTTTTAATAACTTTCCCTAAAATGAAGTTGCTAAATTTAGTTCATTTTAGAAAGTCCTTAATTACTGATTGCTTTTTGCTTTTTACCCTATGTCCCCTACTTTCCTTTATTATGTTTCCTTTATTACAAGTTTCCCTATTTCTATTATTTATTCCTTTCCTTTTTTTTTTTTAAACCAAAAAGATAGATGCGCTAATTAATCCTTTCATTATATTTTTAAATTCATTACTTTTATACTCTCACACGTTTTTTAAATTTTTATTCCTTTTTACAATTAAAACCACGTATTTTAATTAATTTATCCCTCTCTTCACTTTACCCCCTTTAATTTTAAGAAGACTTTAACTAACACTTAGGAGGGTTTTAGTTTACGCCCTTATGTTTATTTTTGTAGGGTCTTTTCTTAAGGCTAATCAAAATTTTATCTTCGAGATGTTTTAAATTTAGGTTTAGATTTGAACTGGGCGACAATTAATTAGGGGAGTCGTTTTGAGAATTTCTTAAGGCGTTAAGGTCTTAGGGTCATCTAGGTTTGTCTCATCATCATCATCAATGCGACGTGCCCTTCAGGACACACTACGTGCTCCAAGGGTGCCACTCGCCTCGTTTGTTTCTATTGCGCGACGTGCCCTTCAGGATGCACCACATGCTCCAAGGGTGCCACTCGCCAACTTGTGTTTCTTTTGCGCGACGTGCCCTTTAGGATGCACCACGTGCTCCAAGGGTGCCACTCGCTGACTTGACTGATTGGTAGACATCTATAACCCCTGGAGTCAACACTCCACCAGGTGAACTTGTGGGAGACTAAGGGCTCTAAGGAATAAGCCCCCCGCCTTATTGCGCGCACCTTAGAATCATCGTGAGTGACTGTCGCAGTATGCCCTCACGACATCGTGGATCCTCGCAAACTAGGTAATCGTTAACCTATAGTTTGAGCCACGACAGGAGTGCTAGTAGGCTATGGCAGGGCTACTGTCCACACCTCTCCCTCATCCTCTCTGGAAATCATGTGTGGCCCCTTTACTCCATATGTGAGTCTGGTCGGCAAGCTATCGTCAGCCTGCATCATCAACCATCATGTCAGAACATGTCAACAACATATCATCAAATCAATAAATATCATGGTAAATAAATCAGCTCAAATAGCACACTCCCTGACTCAATCCGGAGTCCAAGGGTTCCGTCGATGCCTCTGCATCCTCCAGGTCAAAAACCATGCACACTCAATGAAACTGAGTCAGCAACACCTGTCTACATCAAAGTAGTAAAAACATCATGTCATCTATCATAACGCATCATAATCAAGGATAAATAGTTTAACATTATAAAAGTCCGGATCACTTGCGAGCAAGTGTCCTCCAAGAATAAGTTTTCTCAGTGTGCCAGAGCGGGATGTTACAATATCATAGCCATAATGCAGAATACAGATCTGAACTGAAGTAATAAGAACATGAAACCATAACAAGAGAAGTGATAACGGAGTTCAACACAAAATTGCCTACGTCTCCGGGCCTTTGTCTCAGTGGGGGAGGCTTCTTTATTTCTGTTCAAAGCTCAAAATTACATCAAAATAGTACCATTAGGCTACAAGATTGATTTGGTCATGTTCTTCTAGATCTATAAAACCCATCAAAAGAAACGACACGCAAAACGGATGACTGGAGTTCCCAGAAATGGCCCGCAAGCATCTGCTACTCAATAGCTTCCCTGCATAAAAATGTCTTTGGCTTGGATTCCCTTCATCATAACTCTGCTCTGACTATCCTCCATGGCCTCAAACAGACCTGATTTTTATAGATCTGAAGTTGGTTATCATTCCCCAACTTCCTCCCAAAATCTGGGCTAAAAAAGAGTCCAAAATCTTCCAAAAATGACCAAAATCCATTTAATCTACTGATAAAATCACTGAAAAAATCATTTTCCAATGTAAAAAACTCATTTTTTGGCAAATATCAGGCTAAGCCCCCTAATCTGGGTGCTAGCTCCTAGATCTGGGTGCATGTGCATGTGATATGGGCCTTAAAAAGGGCACACTAAGTGGGCTAAGCTCCTTTTGGAGTGCGCCCCCTGGTCTCATGGGATTTTCCCAAGATCCTTAGGTTGATCTTATCCTTTGGGCACACCCATGAGGAGAGCGCCCTCCTTTGCTGGGTTTTGGTCATGTGTAAGAGTTAAACCATGGGCTGGGGCTTAGCCCCAACCCCCCTTTTTGCCCCTTTTCACTTTATTGCACTTTATTTAAAATAAAGTGATCTTAGTATTACAAGTACTACCAAGGGCGCATTGGTAAGAGAGTTTTGCTAAGTCTTGGGCTGACCCAAGAGGTCATGGGATCAAATCCCATGAGCTCCATAAAAAATTTTCCACCAACAATTAACCAATACCATGGTGCCATGTGGCAACCCATGACTGGGCCATGTGGTACCCAACCATTTTCCAAACAAATGCCACTTGTCAGTTGTTGGTTGGATCCCTATCACTAACCAGTCACCTTCTGCTGGACTGCCACTTACCGCCACTTGTCTCTGCCATGTCAACACTGCTGATGTCATGCTGATGTCATCATTTGACTGGACCTGTTGACTTTTTCCCTGTTTGGGAAAACGGTCAGAGTATGATAGCTCTCGCATACATCGTCCATTTGAGAAAGTAAATATATGGCCAGAATCAAGAGAATAAGATGAACACAATGGCATTGGTTTCGTCGAATTATGAGCACTTTCATTTTTGAGCTTTTTTGCGCCCTGTCAGGCTCCTGGATCCGATTCTGGATCACACCTCCCCACTAAAGGACCTTTTGGTCCCCAAAATGTTACTGACCAGTCAATAAGCTCGGGATAGGTCACCTGGCTTGTCCTCTATCTCTGAACTCTGTCCTGTGCACCTGTCTCATCAAGATCAACTGTAACACAATCATGACAACTGACAGCATATTGTTAGCCATTTGAACCCTGTTACATCTTACTGAAGCCACTATCATCCATGTAGACAACATTACTAATGATAGCATAAAAAAGATGACTGCAAATGAGCTGATATACTTGTAATATTTGCACGACATGAGCTTATCTTGAAGCAACTTATGATTGATTTTCCATTCAACAATCATTTCCTGTTCTTGCTTAATATTGATTACTTCATTTGAAACAATTATTGGTTTTTTGTTTTCTTGCACTGCCTTCTTTAATTGTTCCATTGTTTGAAGTGTCTTATTTGCCTTAACATGATGAGCATGAACCACATAATCTTGACCTGCTTTGGTTAATTGATATTGATTCATTGTCCTGTAGAAGATTGCCTTACGATCATATAAGTATGGAATACCTAAGACCATTCCACATTCATTTAATGACACTACATCACATGTTACCTCATCCACATACTTAGATGAAATTGCAAATTTGATTTTGCACTACTTTGTTATGTGCATTTGATGATGATTGCTTATCCATTTAAGTGTGTAAGGCTTATGATGTACTTGTGTTTTTAACCCCAATTGCTTAACCAATTCTTCTGAGATTAGATTAGATTGAGATCCACTGTCAATTAATGTGTCTATCTTAGTGTGTCGCATGATGAGCCTTATATGAAACAAGTTGCTTCTACAATCAATGCCTTCACCAATTTTACCTGTCATACCAACGAATGAGATCTTTGATTCATTACCTGAATTCGATCCCAAGTCTGTGGGTCTTGTTGTCGCTGCCACTATTTACATTCCCTTCTTTTCCTTGAACCACTTTGGCCTCTTCTCGGGATGCAACTACCAACATCTGTCCTCATCATGTCCCTCTTTCTTGCAATGTTTCCAAGAGGGATTCTCTTCCTTTCTCGCCACTGCATTTGAATTCTTTCCATGCCATTTCCTCTTGTCCTCTTTCCTTGAAGACGATTCCCCTGATACACCTGCTTTCCTTGCTTCAATGTATGTAGCTTGAACAGAAACCTCATCAAGGTTAGTGGGTCCAAACATGAATACAATGTTTCTAATATGCATAGGTAAACCTCCTATATACTTCATAAGAGTTTCTTGTGTATGTAATGGAATATCTAACATCAATTCCATTTTACAAAAGCTATTTGTATACTCTTGCACTGTTTGTCCTTTTCTTAGTTTTAAAGATTTCCATTCAATTAATGCTTTTTCTTTATAACCCAAAGGATAGAATTGTTTCCTAAGTGCAGAAATGAAGCTTTTCCATGATGGAAATACATTACCCACTTGTTGCGTTCCATTTTGCAACTTGCTTTGCCACTAGATGAGAGTTGTACCTACAAGTCTCAAAGATGCCAACTTTATTTGTGTGGCCTCATCCTTGATCTATTTCAAACTACAGTAAACCTCCATCTGCCTGATCCAATTGTCAAGTTTCTCTACATTTACTTCACCATCATATATGGGTAACTCAAATTTAACATCAAGTTTTAACAATGACATTTCATTCTTATGCTTATGGACATGTTTCTTTGCATTAGATTTAGGACTTGAACTTGAAGAAGAAGGAGGTGATGATGAAGGTGAAGGAGGAATCTGAGGGTGATCCTCTTCCTCTTCACTTTTTCCCTTTGAAGATTCACCCAAAACGGGTCTCTTTCGCTCCAAGTAATCCTTATACAAAACTTTCACCATCTCTGACATAGCAAGGAAATTTTTCCAAAACTCTTTTTCATCCTGAGAAATCCCTTCTTCCGATGCCATCTTCTCGCTGTGAGAAGCTCTCTTTCTCAATCCAATTAAGGGATTCTTTGCAACAAGCTTTCCTTCACCATGCTGTAGCTTTTCCTTGGTTAACATGCAAAACTCAAATCTAAACGTCAACTAGCTCTGATACCACTTGATCCGCAAAGATCTTTTAATGACTGTGGTTGAGTTTTTAATTGCATGTGTTAATTAACCATTTATGAAGTTGAATGAAAGAGGATGAATATGAGAGAATATATCACAACCATAATACATAATACAGATCTTAACTGAAGCAATAAGAACAACAAACCATAACAAGAGAAGTGATAACAGAGTTTGGCACAAAATTGTCTACGTCTCTGGACCTTTGTCTCAGTGGGGGAGGCTTCTTTATTTCTGTTCAAAGCTCAAAAGTACATTGCAACAGTGCCATTAGGCTACAAGAATAATCTGGTCATGTTCTTCTATATCTCTAGAACCCAGTAGAAGAAACGACACGCAAAATAGATGACTGGAGCTCCCAGAAATGGCCCGCAAGTGTCTGCTCCTCAACAACTTCCCTGCATAAAAATGGCTTTGGCTTGGCTTCCCTTCAACATAACTCTTCTTTGACTATCCTCCATGGCCTCAAACAGGCCTAGTTTTTATAGATCTGAATTTGGTTATCATTCTCCAACTTCCTCCCAAAATCTAGGCTCAAAAAGAGTCCAAAATCTCCCAAAAATGACCAAAATCCATTAAATCTATTGATAAAATCAATGAAAAAATCATTTTCCAATGTAAAAAACCCATTTTTTGGCAAATATTAGGCTAAGCCCCCTAATCTAGGCGCTAGCTCCTGGATCTGGGCACATGTGCATGTGATCTGGGCCTTAAAAAGGGCGCACTAAGTGGGCTAAGCTCCTTTTGGAGTGCGCCCCCCTGGTCTCATGGGATTTTCCAAAGATCCTTGGGCTAAGCTTATCCTTTGGGCACTCCCATGAGGAGAGCACCCTCCTTTGCTGGGTTGTGGTCATGTGTAAGAGTTAAACCATGCATTGGGGCTTAGCCCCAACCCCCCTTTTTGCCCCTTTTCACTTTATTGCACTTTATTTAAAATAAAGTGAGCTTGGTATTACAAGTACCACCAAGGGTGCATTGGTAAGGGAGTTTAAATAAGTCTTGGGTTGACCCAAGAGGTCATGGGATCAAATCCCATGAGCTCCATAACATTTTTTCCACCAACCATTAACCAATACCATGGTGCCACGTGGCACCCAACCATTTTCCAAACAAATGCCACTTGTCAGTTGTTGGTTGGATCCCTGTCACTGACCAGTCGCCTTCTTCTAGACTACCACTTGTTGCCACTTATCTCTGCCATGTCAGCATTGCTGATGTCATGCTGATGTCATCATTTGACTGGACCTATTGACTTTTTCCCTGTTTTGGAAAATGGTCAGAGTACGATAACTCTCACTTACAACGTCCATTTGAGAAAGTAAATATATGGTTGGAATCAGGAGAATGAGACGAACGCAATTGCATTAGTTTCAACGAATTCTGAGCACTTTCATTTTTTATCCTTTTTTAGCCCTGTCAGGCTCCTGGATTCGATTCTAGATCATTGCATGAGTGGTTTCCATGTATTCAACTTCTATATTTGAGAGTGCCACTACAACGTATCTTTTGCTCATCCAACAGATTGCTCCTCCAAATAGGTTAAACACATACCCACTTGTAGATCTTCTGCGATCCAGATCTCCAGCCCAGTCTGCATCAACAAAACCATGTATGTCCACCACTCTGTCCAATCCTCATCTTCCTTGGTAGCACAATCCATAATTGGTAGTACCACACAAATAACTAAAGACCCTATTGACTAATGTCCAATGCTCCTTCCCTGGTTTTTACATATACCTGCTCAAAACTCCCACTGCATGTGCAATGTCCAGTCTAGTATAGACCATTGCATACATCAAATTGTCAACTTCACTAGCATATGAAACATGAGACATTTCCTCTTCTTCTTCCTGTGTCTTGGGACACTGATCTACAAATAACTTTACACCTATAGTAATATGAACTTTGATCGATTTACTTCCATGCATATTAAACCTCTGCAATATCGTCTCAACATATTTTCTCTGATTCAACCAGAGTTTCTTGTTTGGACAATCTCTTTTGATTTCCGTTCCCGGAATGAAGTTAGCAACACCAAGATCCTTCATGTCAAATTTGGAGGATATCTGCGATTTCACCTCCTTGATAACATCCATGTTATTTCCTACCAACAACATGTCATCAACATAAAACACTTCATAAATGAAATGATTACCAACCTACTTGGAATATACACAGTGATCAACCCTGCTTCTCACAAATCCCAATCCAAGGATGTATGTGTCAAACTTTTGGTACCACCTCCTAGGTGATTGCTTCAGACCATATAGTTACTTCTTTAGCTTACAGACCAACTCTTTCTTTCCCTTTATTACAAAGCCTTCTGGTTGCTTCATGTAGATTTTTTCTTCTAGATCCCCATGTAGGAATGTTGTCTTCACATCCGTCTGTTCCACTTCAAGATCAAAAGTATCTGCAATAGATTAAATAAATCTAATAAAAGTTAACTTAGCAAAAATAGAAAAAATCTCACCAAAGTCAATTCCTTCTACCTAGGAATAACATTTTCCTACTAACCGAACTTTGTATTTCTCCACTTTTCCTTCTGCATTAAACTTCTTCTTAAACAACCATTTACTACCAACACATTTTCTTCCAGTTGGAAACTCAACTATATCACATGCCTCATTCTTATCCAAGGCATTGATCTCTTCAACCATGGCCTTCTTCTGAAGTTTACTATCCTCTGAGTTCATTTCTTCCGTGGAAGTTCTAGGATCGTCATCAGTAATAGATAAAGAAAAGTTGGAACATAAATTAGGTGGACTATACCTTTCTGGCTTCTTTCTTTCTCTCACTAATCTCCTCAATACCGGGGTATGAGGTTTTTTTTCTTCTTCTTCTACTTCATCTTCTTCAGATGATTCAAATTTTTCATCATCCAACTCTAGCTCTATTTTCTCAGGTTCCTCTTGTCTTGATAGGAATTTCTTGTTTGGACACATCTTTTACCTCTCTAAAAACAACATCCGGACTGTAAACAGTCTTCTTAGTTCCTAGGTTCCAAAGCTTATAACCTTTCACACCATCTTTATAACCAATAAAGATACACTTTTCATCTTTTTTATCCAGCTTACTCCTATTTTCCTTTGGAACATGTACATCAACATCACAACCAAACACTCTAAGATATTGAAGAGAGGGTTTATTTTTGGTCCATACCTCGTGTGAAGTTTTGTCATCCAATGTTGATGAAGGTGATCGATTAACTAGGTAACACGTTGTACCCACTGTCTCTACCCATAATTCCTTTCCTAACTCGGCACTGCTAAGCATGCTCCTTGATTTTTCCATCAGTGTCCTGTTCATCCTTTGTGCAACTCCATTTTGCCTTGCTGTACCACACTTCTTATAGAATTATTCGAATTCATTTCCACAAAATTCTCCACCATTATCTGTTCTCAATACCTTTACATTCTTGTGTGTTTGATTTTATACCAGAGCCTTAAACTCTTTAAATTTATCAAATACCTCAGATTTATTTCTAAGAAAATAAATCCATGTGTACCTTGAGAAATCATCTATGAATGAAACATAATCCATAGAGTTACCTAGTGATGGAATAAGAACAGTTCCAAACACATCACTGTGTTTCAATTCTAAGATCCCCTTTTCTCTTGTAGCACCAGATAAGAATCTTACTCGATTTTGTTTACCATATATGCAATGTTTACAGAAATCAAAATCGAAAGTGCAATTTGACATACCTTCAACCATGCCTTTACCATGTAGTTTTCGAAGGCTCTTTTCTCCAATATGCCCCAGTCTTTGATGCCACAAGATGGTATTTTTTTCAGGGACGGTATTGGTCTTGCATTCTTTATTTGTATGCTCAAGAACACTAGAACTGTTACACCCATTAGTGTAAGTTCTTCCCAACAACTTGTATAAAGCTCCACACCGAACTCCCCTCATCAACACCATTTCTCCTCGTACCATCTTGCAAATGCCCTTTCCAAATACAGTATCCACTCCTGCATCATCCAACTTGCTTACAGATATTAGGCTCCTGGCTAGTTTTGGAATGTGAAGAACCCCAGGGAGAGTTCTAATCCTTCCACCTTTTAGCAACAACTTAACCCTTCCATGTCCCAAGATTTTGGCTGTCGAGTCATCTCCTAGGAATACATTAGCACCATAGTATTTTTCATATTCAGAGAACCATTCCCTGTGAGGACTCATATGGTATGACACACCTGAGTCAATAAACCATACATCATGGTCTCCATGTGTACCTGCATATGCCAGGTAAACATCACCTCCTTCTTCAGTGGAGGTTTTTGCCTCTGGGGAAGGGGTACTATCAGATCCCTTTGGTTTATCAACCTTCTTAGCCTTGTAATATTTCTTATAATGGCATGTTTTACCACACTTCCAACATTTCCTTAAAGATTTTCCCGGAGACTTAGATCTACCTGTAGATTTAGGTCTCCCCCCTGAAGACTTACTAGGATTCCTGTCTTGGGTACACCCTCTTACAAATAAAGCATATGTGCTATGACCATCCATGTTTTTCTGCCTCATCTCTTTAGATAACAAGGATGCAACTACATCCTCATAATTCAATGTAGATTGAGTGGTACTACCAATTGCTACAACCAGATTATCCCAAGAGTCTGGCAAATAACATAGCAAAGTAATACACTTATCTTTTTCTGCAATCGTAATATTAACAGAGACAAGTTGACTTACTAGAGTATTAAATGCATTTAGATGTTCTGTCACAGAATCTCCATCTTCCATCCTAAGTTGATACAACTTCTTTCGAAGAAACAACTTGTTTACTAGGGACTTTGATTGATACAAATTCCCTAACTTATCCCATAGTTATTCCTTGGCTATAGATTCTCCTGAGACATTCAACAACACCGAATCTACCAGGCAGAGTCAAATAGTATGCATTTCTCTTCTGTCCAACTTATCCCAATCTTCCTTTGACATACCAGTAGGTGGTGTACTAGTAAGTTGTGTACCAGTCGAATATGTGCCAGTAGGCTGCATACCAGTAGGTTGTGTAACAGGATCCACAATGATCCATTGTTCTTTGTCTACAAGAAGGTCCTCCATCTTGAGCTTTCATAGCTCAAAGTTTTTACCATTGAACTTCTCTATCTCGATTCTAGAATATCTTGCCATTCCTCTTTCTACACTCAAATCTCCACTGCAAAAGCTCCCACTAAACCGAGGTTTATCATAGACCCAAGATAAACTTGATATATCAAGACTTAGCCAAACCCTCAGCAACAAAGGCATCCTGCTGAAGCCAAAAATGAGCTCTGATACCACATGTAAGTTTTAAACCTGTGAAGTAAAGAAATGCATATAGATTCTTAAGCAAAACAAAATTTAATCATTGGCTCATACGCATAGTACATAGAGATTTATACCGGAAACCCTCAACCAGGGAAACCTTTCTTATATTTATTATATCTAATTTCACCATTCACCATACAATATATACAATTTTTTAAGGTATTCTGTAGATATCAAAATCCTAATCCCTTAATCTGGGATTAATTTAGAAAACTACTAAAAATAGCAAAAACCACCCGCAAAAAAATTTCGGGGCACTGCCCCGAATGCTGCGCATAACCATGGGGGGGCATATCTGCCCCCCCCGGGACCCCCCTAGGAAGTGCCCGACACACACGATACAAAGAGAACTACTAGAGGGATCGTCAGACATAGTTGTCGAACCTAACGAGTCCACATACACACATGCAAAGAATATAACATATACCCAACAATTAGTAACTAGAAAAAAAATAAATCTTTTAATATAAAATTATTTTGCTAAAATTATTCTGCCAAAATTATTTGATGATATGTCAATAGAATCATATTTTTAACAGTCCAAAGTGAACATAAAATGAAACATTTGAATTAATACATAGCATAAAAGTATTGAAGATTTTGATTCTTAATTTAATGCATTGTAAAAAGGAGAATATACAAAACATTAGTTCATTACTAACAACTTTGCCACTTTTTTTCATCAACTTTGAGAAAACAACTTTCGTCCGAAACGTTTTATTGGAAAAAAAAAACATCCGAGTAATATGGTACATGACATTCGAGGCCATCATCACGGTACCATTTTAGTTGATGTCCAAAGGTTCGACCCAAAACAATTTCAGGAAAAAAGATGTGGCTTTCGGTTGAAACAATGTCAGTAAGAATTTTGGAAACCTGATTCTCACAAAAGTGTTATCCAAATTCATGATTTCATCCTAAAGAATAACACGTGTAACAAGAGCCTCAAAGAGGAGTTTCTTCTTATCCCAACTCCAAAGATCAGCTGATTTACAATTGTTTTCAAGTTCATAATAAGCTTTCCATCCCCCAATAATCCTTTGATCAATGCTATAATTCCAATTGATCTTGTGGTGAATATCAATTCCAAGATATTTGTATGAATTCACTTCCTCCAAGTTGTTTTTTTCATATACAAAGGTATCATAAGTGATCTTATTGGATTTAACAATCACGACCTTAGTCTTATCATTATTAACAGTCATACCCATATTGCATCAAAAATCCTTGAGGATTCTTAGTTGGTTTTCAAGATCATGGGGACCCCTTTCCATAATAACAATATCATCGACATAAATAAGAAGATTAATGACTATACCAGTGAGAGTAGGGTTGACAATGCCTGTTGTTTCCAAACAATCTTCTAACTTGTCAATGTTTATGCCAAAAAGGGTAGGGGACAAGGGAAAACCTTGTTTGACTCTAATATTGCAATTAATCTCTTTTGACCATCCCTCATTGTTTTTGAAATTAGAAATAATGTTCTCATACATCATTATTGCACCAACCCTCAAGTTGAGGGACACTTTTATCTCTTCCAACCTATTTCAATTTTTTTTCCTAGGAACCATTTCAAAATATTTTCTAAAGTCAACAAAACAACAAAAAATATTGGTTTTGGTATTGCGGAACTCGTTTGCAATGATCCTAAAGGTAACAAGATGGTCCGCACTTGAATGATATGTCTTAAACTTGGCCTAGACTTTATCTCTTTTACCGTGACTTTCTAGACAAATGTTAATCTTCTTTTCCAAAATAATTCCATAAAGCTTGGCTAAGATCGAGCTAATCATATTGATCATATAATTAGAGGAAATGTTTCTATCCCCATTTTTAAAAATAGGAGCAATGAGGCTTTCCATCCATGGTTTAGGGAAGCCCCCCTTTACCACTAAATTGAAGACCTTGTGTATGTGAGGGATAAGGATAGGCTCTCTAATTTTAAAAATTTCATCTTGGTAGCCTTCAATGTCCTTATATTTCCCATTTGCAAGCTGCTTAACCCTGAACTCTATTTCATTTAAAGAAAAATCTTCTTCATTTGTAGGGAAAATAGGAATGGTGTCCATGGCATTAAGGAACTCGTAAAGACTTTTAAGGTAGGAATTCCAGTCCCTTAAGAGAATCCTGTTATTTTCTATAGTATTGTGGTTTATAATTTGGCTCCAGAACTTTTTAGGATCTAACTTATATAGTTGTGAAAGTTTCTTTTTCCCTTTATTGATATAATACATTTCTTTTCCTTATAATTAGGGCTTTGCATGTATTGATCTTATCGACTTTTAGGGACTCATTAGAATCATCCCTTGATTATCATAATTCTCTTCAATGGCGCTCCTATGCATGGAAAAGTTTAGAGTTAGGGCTACAGGTTTATGATCAGAGTCGGGCTCATGGTCATTTAAAAGGTCAAAAGTTGTTATTTGGTTGGAAATGGGGGTATCAGATATCATATAATCTATGACACTACTACCTAGCCCATGAATACAAGTCATATTGTTGGAGTTTGGTCACTCCATTACTCCATTGCAAATTATTAGGTCTTGAGAGCTGTAGAGCTTGACCAACTCAGTGCCAAACAAATTCTCAATTAGGTCTTGAGAGCTTCTTTTGTAGCTATTAGATAAAACAAGATCTTCATCTAGCCATAAAGGATTATGGTTGGAATGAGTACTTAAAATAGTAGCTTGTTTAATTGTAGTCATAGCATTAAAGTCTTGTAGCACGAGGATATTACCTTCATTTTTCAAACTATAAATATCTTGTTCTAAATTATTATAGGGACAATTGTTATCCAGATTGTTTTTCTTATAAAAAGTAGAAGTAATAGGTGCAAAATAGAAAATTGCTATATACATATTCTTAGCATTGGTGTCTGAAATTTCTATCCAAATGTACTGATTGAGAGGGTCAATCTTATGAAGTTGAATGAGATGATAAATTATCTTTCTAATATAACAAACTATGCCTCTTATTCCTCTACGATGGTATTTTTTGTTCCATGTGGACCACAAGACGAATCCTTCTATGTTAGGGACCTTAGACTCCTTATGATCCCAAGTTTAAACTAGACAAATAATATAAATATCACTCGGGATTCAACTTATCATAGGACCTTTGCACCATGGAAAGCCACGGTAGTTCCAAAAAAGGACCTTGAGTGTCCCAAATTCCTATTTATTATTATCTTTCTGGTCTCTATCCCTAACAATAGCTTTTTGATTTCTAATTATTTCTCATTTTCCTTCTTTCCTAGCTTCTTTTACCTTTTAAACTTCCTTCCTTAATTCATCTTGGTCTTAGGGAATGAGGTCTTCATTTAGTGAGGTAAGTTGTATCAATTTGTGATTTATTATTTAATTCTTCTTTTACTATTGCTAACTTATCCTCTTCTTCTTCTTCTTTTATACCAAAAAATATGAGGTTCAAGGCTCTTTTGTTACGTGCATGGTCCAGTTCGATTAGCTTATTCATTTCCTCCTTGATGAGTCTGATATCCAATTTTGTTGGTTAGTTTTTCTTCTAGATCTCCAATCCTATCTCTCAACTTGTGATTTTCTTCAACCTCTCCTTCTTTGGTTGATTGTTTATGTTTTTCCATTTATTGAATCATATCCTTCATTATCTGCAATTCACTCTTGAACCCTAAGAATAGGTCCACTATTTGAGTTTGAATGGTATCATTGAAGAGTCTAATTTTTTTATCAATCATTGCCTCTAGCTCTATTTGGAGTTTTAAGTTTCTTTCTTCACTCATTTTTTCTAATGATTCTAACTCTATTTGGAGTTTTAAGTTTCTTTCTTCACTCGAGTCTAATTTTTTTATCAATCATTGCCTCTAGCTCTATTTGGAGTTTTAAGTTTCTTTCTTTACTCATTTTTTCTAATGATTCTAACTCTATTTGGTTTTTGTCATCTCTCTCTTTTCTCATTTTTTCTAATGATTCCATATAATGGTAAAGGATCTCTAGGGTGCTTTTGGGGAGCACTCTTTTTTTCTAATGATTCTAACTCTATTTGTTTTTTGTCATCTCTCTCTTCTCTCCTTTTTTCTAATGATTCCATATAATGGTAAAGGATCTATAAGGTGCTTTTGGGGGGTCTTCCTTGTTAGGCTGAGTTTTGGAATAGGTGGTTGAGCGTTCATATTGAAAAGAAGAGAAAAAATGTAACAATTATTATTTTGGATTAACTTTAAAAATGGAAAATAATTTTTTTTAATAGATAATAATGATATTAATTATTATCTCTCAAATCAACTTTTACTTATGAAACTTAAAAAAATAAATTAAAAATATTTAAATCTCTTTAATTTTCACACTTTAATAGATTATAAATATATTTTAAATTAAATTGAATAGTCCAATTACACAGATTATTTTGTTAAAAAAAAGTTAAAACCAAGAAGAATATTATTCCTATTCAAAACACGATATAATTTCAAAACAGGAGAGAAATATTATTCCCTTTCAAAACAACAAAATACAATCTTTTAAAAATAATTTAATTATATCATATATATATATATATATATATATATATATATATTAAAATAAATTATTTTACTTTTATTTTCATCTAACAGATCTAAACCACTACCATGTGTACCTACAAGTCATATATATATATATATATATATATATAATAAATTAGTTTTTTGAAAAAATTAAAAATAAAAATTAAATAATTTCAAATCTAATTTAAAACACAAAACTAAATACATTTAAATGTTTAATACACAATCTCAACAAATAATTTAATCATATCAACTGTTTAATTTATAAATAATTTAATTATATCAATTATTTAATTTATATTCATAAATCAAAAAACAAAAGAATTATAAAAAAGAATTAAAAATTTAAAAGTAAAATAAATCTTTTGTTTAATTTTTTTTTTATCTTTTGTAATAAATCAAAAATAAAATAATTATAATTAAAAGTATTAAAAAATTAAAAAATAAAATAAATTTTTTGTTTTTGTTTTTCTTTTTTTTCAAAAAAAATTAGATATAAAAGTTGGTGAAATTTTTTTTTTTATTTTATTTAAATTATATTTTTGAATATATAAATAAATTCATCTTTATTAAAAAAATCTTTGAAAATCCACTCAAAACTAAAATTCCAACTATTTTTCACTTAATTTCTAAAAAAATTAATAAAAAACATATTAATAAAAAAAACAAAAATAAAAATTCCAACTATTTTTCACTTGATTTCTAATAAATTTGATAAAAAATATATTAATAAAAAAAACAAAAAAAAATTAGACTGTTCTGTAAAGTAAGTAATTATAACATTTCCATTAATCATTTAAATTATATTTAATAATGTTTAAAATAAAATAATTAAAATGGTTATTGCAATGCAATCTCTACAATAAAATAAACTTTAAATACAGGACAATATTTTCTTTAAAAGAAATTTCAGCCTGGAATAAGTACTCGTATCATCATTTTTTATTTTATAAAACTGATCCTATATGCATAGAAGTCAGAAGTCTACGATAACTTTTACCCCTATGATAAGAACCTTGATCATAACTTTACATGTGAGACTTTGCATAATTTTAAAACGGGTCAAACAACTCACCTCATCTTAGACACCCTACTGCACAAGATAAAAAGATTAACTATTAGTAATAACCATTTTATAAAAATGGTTGATATAGATGAATCTATTTTATTAATTTGAATATGTGTAAAATAATGCTCATTTAAATATATCAACTATTTTTATAAAATAATTATGACTAATTTAATTTTTATCAAATATATTATTAATAGAAAAATCATAACTTACAATTTTACATTATTTAACTTTTATAAGTTTCAAACTTATTTTAACATACAATTTTATATACTTAATTTAATTTTAAGATTTATTTTAAAAATTTATTTAATTTAAAAAATATTATATATATATTATTAATAGAGAAATCATAACTTACAATTTTATATTATTTAACTTTTATAAGTTTCAAACTTATTTTATCATACAAATTTATATACTTAATTTAATTTTTAAAATTTATTTAATTTAAAAAATATTATACATACACATTTTACTGATTCCGTAATTTCTAATTTGTTTAATAAATTGACATATTCACACAGATATATTATTAATGGAAAAATGATAACTCAAAAAATCAATCCTTTTACCAAAAGATCTTGGAAAGTCCCCTCAAATTATAATGTATATCCAGTGAACAGTAAATCACAGGTGAAAAATAATAAAATTGGTATATCCCATAAATCGCACCTTCAAAAACTAGAGGTGAAAATCTAATAAAACTAGTGGATGTTAAAGTAAAGTATAGAGTAAACTGTAAATCACAGGTTCGAAAATTACAGGTGAAAATCTAATAAAATTCTTATATCTTGTGAACCATAAGTCACAGGTTCAAAAATTTCATGTGAAAGTGTAATAAAATTTCTGGATGTTACAGCGTATATATATCTTGTTAAGGCTTATACTTATTGACAATGGGCACACTTAATTATCTTTTAATCTAAAATTATAATCTCTTCAAAACTTTCTTGTATTTTTTAATGTATCCGTTAACCTATTTACTTTTTAACATTTACCTAATCATATTAAGAAATTGTTGTAATTTGCAAATGCGGAAACACAAATTACCATAAGACAATCAATACAAATGCAGACAAAGAA
>CBVK0102092187.1:0-18720 GCA_900067695.1 Picea abies | reverse complement strand
TATTCAGCTAATGGAGATTATAGTCGGGTCTCACTCCTCTCTGACTCACACATCCTCTACGGGCATACATCAAATTTATAGCAATGTACATATTAAATGTAATCTCATCCATATTCTAACTTAGTCACATTGGTTACAACCAACCCCAGTTTATAGGATCTGAAATCCTATTCATGGATGAATTGTTGTCACCATTTCCAACATAAATTACTATATCAGTATATGATTTCCATGTTTAAATGATTAATCTTTGGGATTACCACGTTCAGATTTACTGGTTTTCTTCTACTGTCCACGTGTTTCATTTTCTGGCTTTCTTCTACTGTCAGCGCGTTTCATTTTTTGGCTGTAGGCAAGTTTCATTTTTCAGCTGTCCACGCATTTCATATTGGATCGCAGAAGGTGGAAGACTATAACAATATGGTAGGGGAAGGCCATTGTTGCGGGCTAAGGGTAGATCATCAAGCATTTAGGGTTCCAGCCATTAACCTGCGAGAGTAAGCTTTAGCATGACCTTTCAACGTTCATCAACCATAGTTTTGAGTGGTTGTGCTAGTCATAAACACTATCATGATACCATATTGAAATCATTTTTTTTTGAAATAAAATAAACTATTTTGCATACCAAATAATTTTCCATATTTGAAGTACATATTTATGTAGACTGAACTCGATGTGAGAGATGCAGTAGAATCATATTGCACATCAACGTGTGATCAAAATAGGAACCAATATGGAGGTAGGTCAGGTGAACAAAAAACTCATGACCAAATGAGAATGGAAGGTGCACAGTGTCTACAATTGTCTTGGTCCTTTTCTTGAGTCCGCTATCTAAAAGTAACCCATTAAATTCAAAAGACAAAAGGGAGTTTGGGAAATGAAACGTAGCACATTAAATTCAAAACTTTTCTTGAGTCAGGTATCTGAAGATGTAGCCCATTAACCCCCCGAACTAGTTTCTCTTAAGGGAAATAGCTTAAATAAAAGGATTAGGGTTTCTGGCGCTTCAAGAGCATATCTAACACAGAATAACAATAAAATGCAACTAGAATTGAAGCCTGATATTAATGGGATAGAGCACTCATCACCATGTTTAAAAGATAAGCATCAAAACACACTTAACCTTAGCTTACACACATACTCTCTGCATACATCAAAACTTCTATTTCATCATTTATGGAAACCTCAGATCGGAAGAGAACCGAACCTGGAGTGTCGAGGGTTAGGATTTTATAAAAAAAGAATAATGTCCAGAATTAAAAAAAAAGAACAGCTAGATTGTGCCATAATAAAAAGGCCAGCAAAATGCCAAAGGCTAAGTATTATCGCTAAAAATGAAGCTTTCAAATGTAGACTGTTTACCTGCTTATTAATGGAAAAGCTTATTGTTAATTGATAATTGATAGAATTCTACAACAGAGAACCCTCTTGAGGAGAAAGAGAGTGTTAATCGTTCGGATGAAGATTTAACCTGGCATCAAACATTTGTCCAACTCTTAATCATTTTCCAACATGCGTCCATCTTAACCACTACATCAAAACATTTTGTAGCTGATCCTCTCGAACAACCGTCAGAGGCCTCCTCTGTCAGAGATATGAAGCTTGACTTGATTGAACTCTTGTCTCATGCACAATCTCCTCTCGCCATCTGGTCTTCTGATTTCTGCTACTCTCGACAGAACCAATATCCTCGGGTTAACTGCTTTACTCTGTCCGAAATTTGAACCCCACCACTTGGAGTCCACCAGGCTTTTGCAGTTTTATATGAACCCTATAGTTGTCTTTCCAAGAGCCTCCGCACCTACAACTTCCCTATAGCGACCCTCTACCTTCGCGGGACTTACTACCAGTGCTCGGTCGTCTCTTTATACCAAACTACCAATGAACCTTATTATCTAGATGAGCCAACTATATCAGACAGTACCAAGGAACATCGATTGCAAATACAGGCAAATAAGCGAGATCACAATGTGCGCATATTACAGAGACAATAAGAAAAACTTCAGAGATGAATGCATAACTTCAGAGATGAATGCATATAAGCGGAAGACTTTGTATTATAAAATCAGAGCATAATCCACATGTATTACAATATTTGTGCCAGATTCAAAGACTGATAGCAGTATGCTATTCTCTCTTATAGAATCTGGACTTAAGAAAGACACGAAGCTTCAGATAGAAGAGAAGCTTAGAGACTCAAACTGACTTACTCACTATATTCTAGACTCGGATGCCCCCTTGATCATGAGCTCCAACCCTTCTTTTATACAAATTTGTGAAGGAGGAGTCATCATGAAGCCAAGACTCAAATAGATAAGTGGCCTCTCATGTCTCCCATTGAATCTTTTCTTTTAGGATTTGGTGGTAGTGATCGTGCAAGATCCTCCGACCAAATCATAAATTTATTTCTCATCCATCGAAAGTAGATTGAAACAGTAAATCTGACGGGGTAGTCGTGCAAGATTCCCTGACCAGAGGACAAATCTATATGACATAAAGTAAAGTATCACATGAAAAACAGTAGAGCATCATTGGAAATGTGGGTCAAACCTCACCAAAAGTCAGAGAAGTGCTCTGAGTTTCCAAGATCGTCATTATTACACAAGGACAATAATTACATAGTGGAGATTGATTACGGTAACCCACTAAACCCGAATGGCACCACTGTCGGCCATTTAGACATGAATTATTATGATTACACTGTGGAGTTTGTCATGTCAACCCATGGAAACCGATTTAAAGATTATGACTAATCATTTTCAAGGAATCCAAAAAATATTTCGGGATAATTGAGTGTATCCCAACATTTGGTGTAGATATTTCTTGCTATGAAAGGATGTCCATTAAGGATTTGTACAATTGTTTTTGTCTTAACATCCCATTGATAATGATTAAAAATAAATGATTGCAATAGTTCTCCATCATTGGGTCCTTGTCGGAAAAGATCTTGTACTGATGATAAAGGAGTGAAAGAACTTAAAATCCTTGGATCAATTGCTCCTTAATTTAGTCCAAAGTCTTTCCACCAATCTGCTAGCCAAAGTGGTGGCCTTCCAGATGTGGCAGTGTTTACATTTCCAAATTTGACTAAAGTAAAGAATTCTTCTTGCTGAATGAAATTCCACCATAATTCTTTGTATTTATGATAGTTATAACTAGTTTCTGGGAAAACAATATTGGGATTCCTTTCAGGCCAGTCAAATAATAATCTGGGTCTATCTAGACAAAAGTATTGCTGATTATGTCCCATATTATCTCTTATATCCCAGACTAGGATAATATCATGAAATGATTCTGTTAAGGCATTTTGTGCCTCAACGGCTTTTGTATCTGTCCTCGAAATTATGGGGGCTAAAACATTTGAAATTCTTCTTCCTCTTACCTCAGGTAACAGGCTTGAATATGCCAGATCGGTTGTCTGGGATAAAATATTTGTACTTCTTAGCTCCCAATGTGGTACCCAACTTGCTGCATAGGATTCCCAATTTAAGGAATCAGGGATATCGACGAATGTTTCCATACCATCTCTCAATTGGACTGAAATTAGTAAGCATAAACTTTGAAGATGTTCTCTGCTTAAAAAGTATGGTATAGAATTTTGTGATCCTTCAATATGTTCAATTGTAAAATCAAAATTACTGAATAAAGCCTGCCACCTAGCAAACTTGGAGTCATCTAGAGACTTCAATTCTTTATTAAGGACTTTATTCATTACTGTTGCATCAATTCTTAATAAGAACCTTTTATATATCAAATAGATTTCAAATTTTTGTATAGCATTTAAGGCAGCCTTGATTTCTTTTTCTAAGGAAGAATAATTCCTTTCTGCTGCCTTCCATAGACCAGAGGAAACTTGAATAATTTCTTCCTTTCCTTTATCTCTAACTTTCTTAAGTACTGCTCCCCAACCAATATTACTGGCATCTGTTTCAACAATTTTGGGAAGTTCATCATCAGAAATATGAAGGATTGGAAGATTTTTGGCTTTGGCTTTGATATTTCTCATAGCTTGAGTATGAGCTTCTGTCCATGGACTGGGGTCCTTTTTTAATCTTTCATTTAGCAGCTTTTTGTCTTTAGCGCATTTCTTATAGAAATGGATAATATAGTTTAAGCTACCCATAAATCTTTGTAATTGGGTTTTGTCAAGAATCTTGTCAGGAAATTTGTCTGCAAACTCTACAGCATGAGTTTGTAGAGTTAGTTTTCCATTGTCAATAGTATGGCCCAAAAATTTTATCTCAGTTTTGAAAAGTTCAATTTTCTTTTTAGAGAGGACTAGGCCTACTTGCTTTATAACCTGGAGAAATTTCCTCAGATGCTTGAAATGTTTCTCTATGGATGAGGAAAATACAAGTATATCATCAATATATACAATAAGCCAATCAAAATATGGCTTGAGAGTATCATGCATTACTCTCTGGAATTTGGCTGGAGCATTCTTTAGCCCAAATGGCATAACATTCCACTCATAATGTCCAGCAGAGACATTGAAAGCTGTTTTGAATTTATCATCTTCTTTAATTGCTACCTGCTAGAATCCTGACTTTAAGTCAAATTTAGAAAAGATCTTGGCTCCTTCAATTCTAGTGACCAAACTGCTCTTATTTGGAATTGGATAAGTATCATCTGCCAATACTTTATTCAAGGGCTTATAGTTTACTACTAGTCTTGGAACTCCTGTTATTTGTTCAGAATGTTTATTTACATAAAATCCATAATAGTTCCGTGGACTAGTAGATTCTCTAATAAGATCTTTGCTAAGTAGGCCCTGAATTTCTGTTGCACATAGCTTCTGATATTCAACATTCATAGGTATGGCCCTACTTTTGCAGGGTTTCCCTTGGTATTCTTCTTTGTAGGGAAGGGAAACTTCATGTTTTTTCTATTACAAAAAAGTTGTAGGATTTTTTTGAGCAGACTATATTGATAAACTCTTGTTGTAGCAGGGAAATATTTTCTTGTATTTGTTTTTGTTTTAGCTGGTATTTTATTCTTATTCTTGATTGAAAATCCTTCAATTCTTCTATTTTCAGACTTTTCCTTATAGACAATTGCACCATGTCTGACATCCTGGGAGTAGAAACAAAGGGAAGTTTTACCACAATTTTCCCTTTTGGAGAAGGAATACTGATAAAGTATCCTGGTTTATTTGGAGCAACCATTGTTGACCCATGAGGTGATACTGCTGCCAGAAAAGGAGTGCCAAGAATACAGGCTATGGGAATATCGGCCAAAAGAAATTTCATTTTTAAACAATAATCTTGGAAACACAAGACTGCTTTTGGGATTTGGAATGAAATGTCGTTTGGGATATTTCCTAGGCCAACAACCAGGGCTTGGGTCCTTTTCCATAAAGATACAGGAATAACATCTTTGTGTAGCATATTCAGGTCTGATCATGTATCTATCAATGTTTTTAACTTAAAAGGCATCCATTGTATCTTTAGATTAGTCAGAATATGGAATTTCTGATGTTCAATCTGAAGACTCTATTCTTGGTCTTTCTTCTTCTCTATAGAGTTTTCTTTAATTTCTTTCTTTAGCCTGTTAATTTCTCTTCCAAGGTCTGATATATTAAGGGTTTGGACATGACAACAAATAGGTTTTGCTGCTAGAGGGAGTAAAGATCTTGAGTAGGTTTTCCTTGGATTTTTACAAAAGGAATTCCACTCATAAAAGGAAATATACAGACTTTCAGGATCCATAAAATTTTTCCATTCACCAACTAGCCTTAATTTTTCTGCATTTGGAGTCCTCTTTGCAAAATATTCTGCTTTGGGATGAGTGAATAAGTCCCAATTTAACATTTCTTTCATCCATTCTCTTTTGACTATATCTTTTCTCCTCGGTATGATATCAGACTCTTCGCTCTGATAAAGCTAGTCGCTCAATTTTTAGTCTGTGTGTTTTAAAGTTTTGTTTAGAATCTAGTCCTGTATTTTGAGATTACTAGTTTATGCCTGAGTAGTCGGCCATGAGCCTATCTGACATTCTCTCTCTCCGGAGCAGAGGACTAAGATTAAACGCCCTGCTTTTCTGTGCAGAAATAGTAAAACTCTAATACAACTATGGATTCTCCAGCCTTTTTTAGGTTTGTAAATAATACTGTTGAAAATACCACTTCTACTTTTGAAAGTGCTTTCTTCTTAATGATTCATATATGCCCACTATAGAAACTTTAGATCCTAGAATCCAAGATATCTATAAGGGAATGAGACCTCTTGGTACTCCAAGATATGGGTTAGGGTACACAGAACAATGTGATAAAGTCATACCAGATTGTAGATTTTCTAATCTCTTACCCAATGATATCCCAAGACCGTTTGTAGATGACATACACAAATTTCATACAGTCATGAAAGGATGCCAGAAAGGTTCAATCAATGAAGCTTGGATCAAAAGGATGCTAAATTGGGATTTATTTACAAATCCTGAGACAAATGACTTCAATACAGCCGTGTCAGATCTTGAGAAATTAAAACTTTCTAAAGATTGGCAAAAAGATATATCTGACAATAACTTATGGATCTCCTTCTTTGAATGGAGAAGATTAAATCAAAAGGTTGAAGTTCAAATGATGGGGGAATCTTCTGAAGCCTCTCCCAAACACAAGTGGAAAAGCATTGATGGGCAAATTTTAGAATCAAATTCTACCTTTCCACCTTTTAAAGGTATTGTCTTAAAAGACAATAGTAAACAAGTCAAAGCAGTCCCCTTACTGCTTTCTGAAGAAGCCATTCAGTTATCAAGAATTGATAAAAGAGTCCAGACAGTATCTGAACAAATAAACTGGACCAACACTGCCTTGAGAGGTATGGCTACCCACACCTTCGTGACCAATGACTATGCTCGTAAAGCCCAAATTGTAGATCTACAAGTATCTACAAATACTATTGTACATTCTGTTGATCAGATCCAAGAAAAGGTCACATAAGTAAAAGAAAAATGGACTCTGCTTTAACCGAAATCTCTTACATATCTAGAGAGTCCACAAGAAATCATGAAGAAATGATGGAAGGATTAGGACAATCTTTCTCTAATATGGGAAAGACTCTGATAGAAATTAGACAGAAAGATAGCCATCCAGATAAGCCTATCCCTGATTCGTTCATCCTTCCCAGTTCACAAATCTCTATACTGTCTCCTGTGTATAAACCTGCCGAGACAAAGATTCTGAAAAAATTTCCACATCACTTTCCATCAGAAGACAAACCAGAATCTTCCAAAGATCGACATTCCCTAGTAACCATCATAAATCCTGCCTATGAGAACCTTCCACACCACTCTACTAGACCACCAGCTCCTGACTTAGCTGGAAAAGGCAGACTTCCAAATACACAAACATTTGCTGATGACTGGTTCCAAGAATGGAACATTGATAGCCTGTCTATAGCACAAATCAGATAGTTAATTGACATGATGTATATCTCATATAAGATTATGTGTATGAAAGGAAAAACTGAGATTGAGGCATGCAAAACTATTATTCAGTGTTTTACAGGCACTCTCAACAAATGGTGGGAAGTAATTTCTTCTCCTATAATGATTGCCAAAATGGAGTCTGAAGTTCTTAGAGATGAACAAGGAGATATTGTTTATCATACTGATGGAACTGCCCAGAATAATATGATTGGTGCTCTTACTACTACAATCTTAGAGCATTGGTGTAGTACACAAGCAGAAATTGCTGACAAACATGAGATAATTCTCATGAATATGAAATGTAGGAAGATGTCCGAATATGAAGAATTCCATATGGATTGGACACAGAGGATATTTGAGGTACAAGATAGCCAAAACCTCCTTTGGAAACAAGTATACTTGGCAGCATTACCAGGTAAATTTGTTGAATACCTCAAAAGCCAGGAAGTCTTCAAACTTCCCTATGAGATGTACATCTGGGGAGAAATTTACTCCCTAATTACTAAGGCTCTAATTGGACTTTGCACCAGCATGAAATTCCAACACTCTGTATCAAAGTCCACCTATCTTCCTGATCAGAAATCTATTTGTGAAAAATATGGATTATACATCTCCCATCCAGCCAGAAAACGAAAGAAAAAGAAGAAAGAATCTAGAGAAGACAAAGGGAGAAAATCAAAATACAAATACAGACACCAGCCTAGGACCCACTACTATGAGCCTGAGGATATCAAGCTAAAAACTCACACTCATCAGGCTAGACAGCAAGCCCGTTGCTGGATATGTGGGAAATCTGGACATATGGCATATAATTTTGTCCAGAAAACACAGCTTCTAGAAAGTCCAAAGGAAAATTTTCAAAACAAAAAGAAAAAGAAGCCCTAGAGCAAAAGCAGTTGGCCCCGAGGACACATTTTAATAGATGTGGGGCAAACAATCACGAAACAAATCAGTGCCCCTATCATCCTTTTCCTAAAAGAGAAGAAGTCCATCTTCTACAGGAAGGATGTTGTTCTACCTATGATAGTACTTCTGAGTTCCAATACATCTCAGAAGAATAAATTTTGATTAATCAAGATTGCAATTGTAGAAACCCTAATTTCTGCTCTTGAAAAAGCATCACATATTGCTCTGACTCTGAATCAGAGCCAGAAATTCAGCAGAAACTCAAAGTTTGCATGTTTCACAATACTGGAGATCAAGAAGCACAAATGTTAGCCCAAATCAAGGCCTTACCTGAAGGTGACATGAAAAAATCTCTTCTTGATACTTTTGTAAAAACTGTCAAGTCTGAACAAAGGAACAAATTTCCCGAGTCATCTAAAAGAGAACCTTTGTTCATTGATGCTTCTTTTGATAGAAATACAAAGAATTTTATCAAATTTAACAGAGAAGCAAAATTGTAGAATACTTCAGTAACAGACTTGGCTAGAGAAATATCTCAAATGAAAAAGGAAATTTCTGAGATAAAAGAAAAAATCAGGAGAATGGAAGGAGAAGCAGAATACAACTTCAAAATTGATTCTTGGGCCAAACAAGAAATCAAAGAATTAAAAGAAAGGTTAGACTCTATCCCTCCTCCATTAGAAGATGCTCCTTTTGAAAGCCCAAAATCTATTATACAGGGACACACAGTAGCTCAAATGCAAGGGCTTGCAGGTATGAAAATTATGGCTATCAGATACCAAAAATACTATGTCAAAGTTAAATTAGAAATAAATGGAGAAATATTCATGATAACTGCACTTTTAGATACTGGGTCTGATATGAATCTGATAAATAAAGAATTAGTTCCTGCTAAATACTGGCTTCCTAGCTCTGGTTTACAGTTGGACTAGGAAATGTAAATATTGATTTCAATTTTGAGATTCCCAAAGGCATCCTATTGTTTGAAGAATATGCTTTGGGAATGAAATTTCTGATTTCCGAATTACTAGTGGATTGCATTCTGGGCACTCCTTTTTTTTCTATAGTTGAACCTCATGGATCTTGCAAATGTTCTTCAAAAGAACCAGGGTATTTTATTACTCTGCCAAAAATTGAGGACTATCCTCCCAAAAGGATAGAACTACCATTTATATGAGAATCCCATGCTCAACTTGCTTATTGCAAGAAAAATATGGTAATTGTAGAAGTATGGGATGATCAAAGAAATAGTCCAGTCAGCTATTATATGGACGACACTAACCCATGGGAGGTATATACAGAACATTGGATACCAGAATGGCAATTAAGGTCATCTGAGGGAATTGAGTTTGGATTACCGGGGTTCTCAATAAATACTAGTATTCATGTAATCCCTTCTCAACATATTATTGGAAGAATGCATCATGCCTCAACCATTGCCTCTAGGAAAAAACTAGTTGAAATGGGTGACCTCACTCGAATCATATCTGCTAGCAGGGAATGGTTTGATCAACAAAACCAAAGATGGGAAGAAACTCTTGCCTGGAATTTCTTTCAAATTAACAGAATGAGGACTTTACAATCATGGCCAAATCAGGATCCCAACAAAAGATTGTTTAACATAAACTATGAACAATACAAGGCCATGTGGTTCAATGTCTATCTTTGGGTAGATAGATATAAATACTATTACTGTATGATCCAGTTTTCTGTATATTTTATCACATTTGATGAGCCTGATTGGCTAGCAGACTGGTGGCAAAATTTTGGGTTAAATCCTATCGGAATAAATCCCGAGGTAACAGAAACTGCTAGAATGTTCCTCTTTCCAAACAGGAACTTGCAAAATATCAGTGATCTTTATTCCGAAGAAGAATATAAAATGTTATTTATAAGAGAAAGACATCCATGGGTTATCAAGACCAAATATGTACTCCACCAAGACGAAGATAGTGATGAAGACCCATCATTGTACAGAGAAGTATACACTCAGCACTGGGACCCTTATAGGTTTCGTCACTTCCATGATCATCCAATGGAATGATTATTGGCAAAAGCCAATCGGTTTCAGTGGGTTGACGTAACCAACTCCACAGTGTAATCATGTGAATTCATGTCTAAATGGCCGACAGTGGTGTCATTCGGGTTTAGTGGGTTACCGTAATCAATCTCCACTGTGTAATTATTGTCCTTATGTAATAATGAGGATCTTGGAAACTCGGAGCACTTCTCCGACTTTTGGTGAGGTTTGACCCACATTTCCAATGATGCTCTACTGTTTGTCATGTGATACTTTACTTTATGTCATATAGACTTGTCCTCTGGTTGGGGAATCTTGCACGACTACCTTGTCAAATTTACTGTTTCAATCTACTTTCGGTGGATAAGAAATAAATTTATGATTTGGTCAGAGGATCTTGCACAATCACTATTGCCAAATCCTAAAAGAAAAGATACAGTGGCAGACATGAGAGACCACTTGTCTATTCGAGTCTTGGCTTCATGATGACTCCTCCTTCACAAATTTGTATAAAAGAAGGGTGGGAGCTCATGATCGGGGGCATCCGAGTCTAGAATATAGTGATTAAGTCAGTCTGAGTCTCTAAGCTTCCCTTCTGTCTGAAGCTTCGTGTCTTTCTTAAGTCCAGAGTCTGTAAGAGAAAATAGCATACTGCTATCAGTCTGTGCATCTGGCACAAAGATTGTAATACCCGTGGATTATGCTTTGATTTTATAATACAAAGTCTTCCACTTATATGCATTCATCTCTGAAGTTTTTCTTATTGTCTCTGTAATATGCGCACATTGTGATCTCGCTTATTTGCCTGTATTTGCAATTGATGTTCCTTGGTACTGTCTGATATAGTTCGCTCATCCAGATAATAAGGTTCACTGGTAGTTTGGTATAAAGAGACGGCCGAACACTGGTAGTAAGTCCCACGAAGGCAGAGGGCTGCTATAGGGAAGTTGTAGGTGCGGAGGGTCTTGGAAAGACGGCTATAGGGTTCATATAAAACTGCAAAAGCCTGGTGGACTCCAGGTGGTGGGGTTCAAAGTTCGGACAGAGTAAAGCGGTTAACCCGACGATATTGGTTCTGTCGAGAGTAGCAGAAATTAGAAGACCAGATGGCGAGAGGAGATTGCACATGAGACAAGAGTTCGATCAAGTCAAGCTTCATATCTCTGACAGAGGAGGCCTCTCACGGCTATTCGAGAGGATCAACTACAATTAATCGTTCCACAACATGCGTCCAACTTAACCACGGCTACGTTAATTGAAAGGAATGTGGCAATGCTTCACATCCATCAATCCCTGCTAATTACTGGACGTGGAAAACGTTGTCTATACATATTAATTAATAAACTAATTATTAAACGTGACAACTAGTGGGGACGTGGAAAACGTTGTCTATACATATTAATTAATAAACTAATTATTAAACGTGACAACTAGTGGGTACATAATTTTTTTTTTAATCATATTAAATAAATATAAATGTAAAAAAGTAAAGAAGGAAATCGACACATTTATAAATACAAGAAAATTAGTAACATTAAATCTCATTTATTGATTTCAGTGTAACACAAAAAAGATACCAACATAATTCTTTTTCATTATCACTTTTCTATAATATTTTTCTTAAAGTTTAAGAACGGATTCTTAATCAATAATAAATGGAGATGATTTTTCAAGTCATAGTCTAAACATTTTATGAAATGACTTTTTTCTTGCAATTTTTTCTGAGAATATTTGTCCCAAATCCAAGAAGAAATTATTAGATCTAAAGATTTGAGTAATTATTTCTGTATAATATGAATGCTTCAAAAAAATTTCAACATATTCAATTCATTTTTACATTTAAAAATAGATTTTAAACAATAAAAAATAATAATTTATACAAACTTATGTTATCAAAATATGCTTAAAAAATTAAACAATTAATCATTGAAAAATTAATTCATTCCACTATTCATTTATTTATATATTATATTTCCGATTAAAAATTAATCAATCTGAAAGTTTTCTTAAAAAAGAAAAAACAAAACATTTTCTATATATAAACCGACACAGTTCCACTACCTTTATTACAAATCTGTAAAAGTACAAAGGATAAGCTATTTAACATGACATAGATCGATAACTACAATGTGTCCGATATACCTGCGTGTCAAATTGCGCTCTGAAAAAATTAAATTCGGAACTGTCGAATTACATTACTGGTCGGAACTGTAGAACTCCATTATTGGTACGATAAGAACATTTCCGTGTAATTGGATGTGTTTACTGTAAATTAAATGAAGGAGTGGGTTAACTCTGGAGTAATTAGAGTAATTTTTTTGGTAGGGTTTTGGTATAGTCATTGTTTTTAGAGTAATCCAATTATTATTTTGGATTGACTTTAAAAATGGAAAATATTTTTTTTTAATAGATAATAATGATATTAATTATTATCTTTCAAATCAACTTTTACTTATGAAACTTAAAAAAAAAAATATTTAAATCTCTTTAATTTTCACACTTTAATAGATTATAAATATATTTTAAATTAAATTGAATAGTCCAATTACACATATTATTTTGGTAAAAAAAAGTTAAAACTAAGAGGCATTATTCTTATTCAAAACACCATAGATATAATTTCAAAAGAGGAGAAAAGTATTATTCCCTTTCAAAACAACAAAATACAACCTTTAAATTTTTTATTTATTTTTTAATAAATGAAATAAAATTAATTAATATTTAATTTAAAATATAAAAAAATATATAAAATAAATTAATTTAAATATTTAATATATAATTTAAAAAAATAATTTAATTATATCAATTATTTAAATTTTATTGATAAATCACAAAAATAAAAAAATATATAATTAAAAGATTTAACAATTTTAAAAGTAAAATAAATTTTTTGCTTTTATTTTCATCTAACATATCTAAACCACTACCATGTGTACCTACAAGTCAGTCATTCATATATATATATATATAATAATAAATTAGTTTTTTTTAAAAACTAAAAAAACTAAATGATTTCAAATCTAATTTAAAACACAAAACTAAATACATTTAAATGTTTAATACACAATCTCAACAAATAATTTAATCATATCAACTATTTAATTTATAAATTATTTAATTATATCAATTATTTAATATATATTGATAAATAAAAAAATAAAAGAATTATAAAAAATAATTAAAAATTTAAAAGTAAAATAAATATTCTGTTTAAATTTTTTTATCTTTTGCAATAAATCAAAAAATAAAATAATTGTAATTAAAAATATTAAAAAAAATTAAAAGTAAAATAAATTTTTTCCTTAAATTTTTTTTTCAGAGAAATTAGATATAAAGGTTGGTGATTCATCTGGACTCCAAATTTATGTTATTGAAAGCATAGAGCATAGCTTAATATATTATTTTAAGTAGATAGGCGTACCCGTATTTAAATTCATATTTTAATTATTATTTTTAATTACAAATTATAATTCGATCGTCAACAATTAAAGGTGCTGCAATCAATGAATATGATTTAATGGGGTGCTGCAATCAATGAATATGATTTAATATTGAAATGTAAGTAATTTTTGTGGATAATTAATATGAAAATTTATCTTTTAAATTGATTGTGAGTATATCTTTTGTTTTATCGTAGTTCCACATCCTAGAATATTCTTCTTTCGTGGAAGGCAATTAAGAGGATTTATTGGATCACTGAACATAGACGAGAGGGATAGGAGTGAGTTTTAGTTTTATTTAATTAATTATATAATTTTCAACTAAACACAAATGATCCCGGTTTTAATTAAATTGATGTATACAACCCATGTTTTCTCAAGAGAAGCAATGCACCATAGACCATGTGAGTCTTCAAACAATCCCTTAAAACTTTTGATATTAAGAAAATAAGAATGAATGAGCATTTTAATATTGTTAAGGTTATATTCTTCAACATCAACTCACTTATTCCGTTCCAAATTATTACACTAAGTGCAGTGGTAATGAATACCAAGTAGAAATTTTCAATAATGTAAGACCCAAATGTGTGTCATGGATTATTTATAAAGGAGCATTGGAAACATATATGTATATGTATATGTGTGTATATGTGGCTACTATCATTTTAGTGGAAATGTTTAATAAATTAAAGCCCATTTCTGTGAAATCAGAATTTTTGGAGCATGTGTAACATTAATAGGAATGATGGAGAAAGAATTTTTTTTTTTTTTCATTGTATAGTCATTAAAATTTTATTCATCATGATAAGCATACAGGTTGTATCTTATAAAAATAAAAGAACAAATATGATGAGATATGTTAAAGATTTCAATTTTTTAATATATATATATATATATATATATATATATATATATATTTCACTGAAATTAAGATATATAATTTGTTTACAATATCAAAATCATTACAGACAAATTACTCTCCATGAGTACCCATCCCTACCCATATCAAAGATGCTACATAGCACATCAAAGAGCCCTTCAATAAATTTCTTGCTAGAGAGTCCAAGCATTAGACAAAAAATGTTACTACTTTGACTTATATACAAACCAAAAACGAAAAAAAAGACAACCTTCATAAGATTCTTCACTAAATTTCTTGCTAGAGAGTCCAAGCATTAGACAAAAAGTGTTACTACTTTGACTTATATACAAACCAAAAAAGAAAAAAAAGACAACCTTCATAAGATTCTTCACACATATAGAGCCCACTAGAAAGACTGCTAGTATAGCTTTAAAAAGAGCATTGGTCCCTCATGACCATCTACCCACTGATTGTATGCTTTAAAAAGAGCATTGGTCCCTCATGACCATCTACCCACTGATTGTATGCTATGGATCCAGGGCGTGCAGTGAGGGTCTTCTTAGATAAAAAATCAGCCTCTTGATTCTCTTCCTTGTATACATGCGAAAATGTAATAGCTGAAAAAACCTTGAAGAGTTTCTTTACCCTCCAATAGTCAATTGAGATTTCCTGTAGCAATCCTTTTTCATTAAGCCAATCAATTACAATTTTTGAATCCCCAATGACATGAACGTTAGTGATAGAGAGTTTATGAGCCAAGGTTAGAGAAGCCCAGACACCCAAAAGTTATGCGCTTGTGTTTGTTCCTCCACCGCAGTTAAGAGTCCACTTGTAAACTGAATGTTAATTGATTATGATGACTCCACCCACAACACTTTGTACCCCATTTTTTTGGGCGGCCCCATCAAAGCATCCTATGATTCTATTAAATTGTAAAGTGTGGACTGGTCGACTAAAAGAGTGCATGTTTTCCTGTGGCCTATGGCTTCTCACTGCACCTAAGGAAAGAAAAAAAACCTTCTCAAGAGATGGTTTCCTTGACTCAAAAACAGCCAAGTTCCATTCGACCCAAATGAACCAACATATGAAAGTTGGTAGTGATGAAAGACTATGATAATGGAAAGCCCAATTTGAAAAACAATCCTTCACTGAAGTTCCTGTCCACCCTGTAGAAAGCTTGTGCTCTTCTTTGATCTTTTTCCATATAGTGTGAGTAAAAGGGTAATAAATGAAAAGATGAGTTCCAGATTCCCCATT
The DNA here is from genome assembly GCA_900067695.1 of Picea abies. Classification (NCBI taxonomy): domain Eukaryota; kingdom Viridiplantae; phylum Streptophyta; class Pinopsida; order Pinales; family Pinaceae; genus Picea; species Picea abies. The sequence continues at coordinate 2,810 of CBVK0102092187.1, read as the reverse complement.
CCCTTTGCAAAGATGACAAAATCTAGGCCCAACCCATCCTCTCTTTTGAAGGTTAGTCCATGTAAGTAATTTGTCTTCAACGAGCAACCATTCAAATAATTTAATCTTTATTGGGAAATCCCATCCCCACAAAGTGCTCCTCCATCCTCGCATTTTGTTTTTCCACAACTTGGCTACAAGAGCATTGCAATTTTTTTTTGTTATTATCAATCCAGAACTATCACCACCAGTCCATCTTAACTCATCATGTATGTTAGAAATAGAGATACCAACTACAATCAAGCTTTTCCTGTACCGATCCCAAGAAAAAGCGTGGTAACCTTCCAAACTCGGCTCTGTACTAACAATCCAATTGGAGCAGATCGATCCCTACATAGGCACACAACTAGCTTGAAAAAGAAAAAAACACATTTTTGTTATTTAAAACAATAATCAACTCAACAATAAGAATGTAATCCTTCTCCATGCCCAAAATTTTATCCTTTCCAACAATGATGGAATCGCCTACACCCGGTTTCCATGCGAGCCAATGCACAATCAAAGGTAAAGAGTTTAGAAGGTTTTTCCAAGTTTGGGAGCCAAAGGACATGACTGTCAAAGATGAATGTAGCCAATTCGACACAGATATATGGGTGAAGTATTTGTATTTTAATACCATCTTCCATATGCCTGGATGCATCAATCTATGCCACAAACATTTTGCAGCCAATGCCCTAAAAAAACAATAGATGTTTCTTAGTCGTCATCCGCCAAACAACTTGGGTTTTGCAATGGTCTCCCAATTACATAGGTGAAGGGTTGAAGCTTGTTTGTTTCTAGACTAGAGATAGGAGAAAACTATTTTATGAATCATGTTTAGGATTGAAGTCGGGATGTGTGCCAAGGACATCCAATAAAACGATTGGCTTTCGAGCACCGCTTTAATCAAAATGAATATTCCTCCCAAGGAAAGAAAATGATTACACCAATGATGGATACGATTCTCATATTTCAACAATAGCCACTGCTAATCCTCCACCCTGTAACTACCCATCTTTAAAAAAAATCCCAAATAATTAAACCCGACTGAAAGGCTCAGAAAGATAAAATGAAATAGTGATTTCAACTCATCTAGAAGAACCTGTTGGACACCAAAGTGTAAAAAATTGGATTTGTTAACATTAATCGTCCATCCAGTTGCACCACAAAAATCAATTAAGAGTGTGTGAATCTCTTGCCACTCAGAAAAGGAAGCTATGGATAGAATAAGCACATCATCCACAAAGAGAAGATGGATAATCTTAACCATCCTACAAACCTTTATTCCAATCAGTTTCCCTTCAGATTCACTTTTTTTAAGAGAGAGGTTCAATCCTTCCATCACTAAAATAAACAAAAGAGGAGACAGTGGGCAACCCTATCACAATCCTCTACCACTATTGAAAAAATGTGCGGCCTCCCCATTGATCATAATGGCATATGTTGTTGAGGCTACACATCCCTTAATCCATTTTGTCATTATATGTCCAAAGCCACAATGAATAAGAATAAGCCTTAGATAACCCCATTTAGTACAATCATATGCCTTTTTTAAATCCAATTTCAAAATGATAGCTTGAAGTTTTTTTTTCCTTGATACTGTGAAGGCACTCCTGTGCTATCCCAATAGCATCTAGAATCTTCCTTCCCTTGAGGAAGCCCAACTGTTCTTCATACAAACTACAAGAGAGAATTGGTTTGATTCTCCTCGCTATCACCTTTGTAATAATATTATAACATAAATTGCATAGAGCTATGGGGAAAAATTCCGGGAAGGATGTAGGATGATTGGTTTTTGGAATCAGAGCTATGAAGGTAGAATTAATCAGTCGGTAAACTTTGACATGAATTCTGGTTTCCTCCACCATATTAGGTAAATATGGACCAACCATATCAAAGAAGTGAAGGAAGAATTCTATAGTCCACCCATCAGGGCCTAGACTCTTATCCTTGGAAAAACCTTTAAGAACATCTAAAACTTATAAGTGTACATGGCTTCTCAAGAGAAGTGCCTTCGTCCTCCAAAACAAGCTCTGGATACAAGTGAACAGTATCCATCTGATCACACAAATTAAACTGTCTCGTGTCTTGACAAAGGGATTTCAAGTAGGGAATTGCTTCATCTTTAATAACATATTGACCTAAATGAACACAACCATCTTCATCAGTAATGTCCCAAAGGTGTTTTTTATAACTCCTATAGCTCACAAATCTGTGAAATTGTTTTGTATTATTGTCACCACTCTTAATCCAGATAGCCCTACTCTTTTTCCTCCAATGTTCTTCTTCTACCAATAGAAATTTGTTACGCTCTGCCTCCAATGACAAAAAACGCTGATCAAAATCATCATTAAGAAATCCTTTAAATTTCTGAGCATAGAGCAGTTCGAAATCAGCTTCCAGTTTTTTAATATAATCTTGTTCCCGAATAATTTTCTCTTTCGACCATAATTTTACTCTTTTTAAGAAGAGAAATATTCTCAACTAATATTCTTTGAGCCCCTTCGACTTGGTGAAACCGAGCATCATTCCAAAATTCACTAGCTAAATTAGCGAAAGAGTCCTCACATAACCAAGAAAAATTAAACTTAAATAGATGAGCTATTGTTGAAAGGCCAATATCCAATTGAAGAATAATTGGAGCATGATCAGATATGTATGGGAATTCCATCCATGATATATATCTCATAGATGGACCTATTAAATCCTCCGCCACTAAAAATATATCATGCATTTTAGCAATACTGGAATCCCTTGATCTACCATTACGCCACATTAGTGCTAGCTATGTT
>CBVK0102092160.1:0-10884 GCA_900067695.1 Picea abies | reverse complement strand
AAAGGTTCAAAACCTTTGGACACCCAGAAAACCTTCTAAATCTGAGGAAGGGGTAAGCCCAAAAGAGGATAGATCTCAGTCATTTGATTCAAACACAAGAGAATCAGAACTTCCCATCAAGAGGGATGCTTGGCGAACGACCAACATTTCGTTGACTCACGCTTAGGAGAAGTCAAAGAGAAGAGTACCAAGAATTCATGAGATGCGAAACCATGACTTGATCTGAGCCATTGGACGCAGGAAAGATCTGGACCATTGATTGTCTAGGGTGAAATATTGACATTTCGGGGATCAAAATATTGGAGGTGACAAGTCTTTCAAATTCATGAAATGTTAATTCCTAAAGTCATCGTGACCATCAGATCGAGGGAGGATCTGGACCATCAGACCTGAAGCATTGAGATTTAGGATATCGGAAGAACGGAGGCAAGGGAAATCCAAAGTCATGAAACGCAAAATGTCGACTTGATCGGAGCTATCGATCAAGGAAATATTTGGACCGTAGATCTCGGGTCATCGTGATTTTGGCTATTAGGTGAACGGAGGTAGAAACACTCCCAGGATCATGAAACAAAAAATATCGACGTGCCTTTCACTTGAGCATGTGGTCACAGTCGTGGTCACAAGGGAGAAAGGGCTTAATAGGGAGGAGTCAATGCTCATTTGGTGTTGAGACTTGAAGAACGTCCAGGAGAAGGTCTGTGTATCTCATACGACCTACGCCTAAGGAGAAATGACATGTGCAAGTGGGTTTTGGGTATAGAAGAGGCTCGAAGTGTCATTCTGACCCAGTTTCTTGATCGATCCTAGACCGAGAGGTCATGCAAACCCTAGGAGGTAAGGGGGGGGTTTGTATTAAGTGGTATCAAAGTGAGTTTCTATATTTAGACAGTGGGAAAAAGAGAAGGAGATAGTCCGATACCATCAAGGGGTATCATAGGTTGAATTTTTTCTTTCAAGCAACAAGAAAAGGAGAAGAGACAAGACAAATTGAAGTTGTACTCTGTGTGTGATAGATAGTCGACAAAATTCCACCTAGGAGATGAGGAGAACAACCTTTATCTAATCGAGATGTAGAAAGGGAGATGTGAGAAATCCGTGCAAGATCAGAAGCGATGGAGGCAGCACAAAGGAGACCACCTGATACTGGAAACATCAACAATGAAGAGAGTGAAGAAGATATTTGTGAGAATGTTGTCGATGAAGCTGGAGGAGAGGAGGTTGCCAAAGAATTCTTACTGAGAGAAGTTGCTAGATTGGGAGGTAGAGCCAGGATAGAGGTCCCAATGTGTGAAGGAAATTTGGATGCTAAATAGCTATTGGATTGGATAAGATCCATGGACAATCATTTTGACTATGAAGATATCGATGAAGAGAGAAAGGTGAAACATGCTATCAACAAAATAAAATAACACACAACACTGTGGTGGGATGAACTACATGCTGAGAGGAGAAGCAAAGGAAAGAAAAAGATAAAGAGTTGGGACAAAATGGTAGCCAAGGTGAAGGCTAAGTTCATGCCCAATGATTATCACATCAATTTGTTCAGGAAAATACAAAACCTAGGACAGAAAGGGATGACAGTTAAGGAGTACACAGAGGAGTTCTATAGGTTGGACATCAGAACTGGACAAAGAGAGAGAGATGAATAAAAATTTTCCATTTATATAAATTACCAGAGGTATGAAATCCAAGATGAGCTCAGCATAATGTTAGTAAGGACAGTGGAGGATTCTTATCAGTTTGCATTGAAAGAGAAGGAAAAGTTGGCCAGGAAACAAAGCTAGGGAGGAAAAGGTAAAATCTTGATCCCAAGAAAAAGAAAGGGATTTACCCATGACTAAACTCATCAGTCTAAGTATGAGGCTGAGAAAGCACATAGTCACTCAGAAAGAGGAAGAAATTCTTGAGAAAGACAGGGTGACAGAAGAAATTATTCCATAGGAAGAGGAAGAGGAGGAGGAGGAGATTTAAGATGTTATGCCTATGGAAAGACATGACACATGTCTTAGGAATTTCCTGAGAAAAAGAAATCAAGAGGAGGTGAAGATCACATTTTAGAAGCATAGAGAAGCGATGTTGAGGCATAAGGAGAAGAGGATGGAATATCCCTGATGTTGAGGAAGATTCTCTTAAAACCAGAGGAAGAAATTGAAAGGCCAGTGCAGAGAAAAAGTCTCTTTAGAACAACTTGCAAGACTAAAGACAGAGTATGCAAGGTAATAATCGATAGTGGGAGTACTGGAAACTTAGTATCCACGAAGATGGTGGAGAAATTGGAGCTGGAAATAACTTCACTCCCGAAGCCATACAAAGTCCCATGGTTGCAGAAAGGACACCAGGTAGTGGTTATTAAACAATGCTTGGTTGAATTTAAAATAGGAGGATACAGAGATGAAATTCTATGTGATGTAATTCCCATGGATGCATTCCATGTTCTGTTTGGAAGACCATGGCAGTTTGACAAGAATTTCATTCACGATGGGAGGAAGAATACATACACATTAGAGAAAATACATACACATTAGAGAAGAATGGTAGGACACACATGTTGCTACCAATAGAGGATAAGAGAGTGAAAGAGGAGTCCATCACATCAATACTTCTCACGAGTGGGAAAGAACTCTTGAAGGAATTCAAGGAAGAACAAGAGATGTAGTTAGGTGTGGTGAGGAAACCCAAGGTTATCCTTACAAGTACATCGATGGCCAATTTTCCTGAAGAATTTTAGGAATTGCTGGATAATTTCACTGACATAGTGGTGTATGAGTTTCCTAACGCATTGCCGCCCATCAGAACTATCAATCACCATATTGAATTGATACTAGGAAAAATATTTCCAAACAAAGCAACATACAGATTGACACCTCAAGAGAATGAGGAGGTGAAGAACCAAGTCCAGGAATTGCTAGACAAGGGTTTCGTTAAGCTTGAGTCCATGTGCAGTACCAACTATGTTGAGTCCAAAGAAGGATGGAGGATGGAGAATGTGTACAGAATCAAGAACCATTAACAAGATCACCATCTGGTATAGATTTCCTTTACCAAGAATGGATGATTTAATGGATTTCTTAAGTGGAGAAAATTTATTTTCTAAGATAGTTTTGAAAAGAGGATATCACCAGATTAGAATGAGAGAAGGTGATGAGTGGAAAACAACCTTTAACACAAAAAGAGGTTTGTATGAGTGGCTTGTTATGCCATTTGTCTTGACAAATGCCCTGAGTAATTTCATGAGGTTGATGAATGAAATACTGAAAGATTTCATTGGCAAGTTTATGGTTGTGTATATGGATGATATATTGATCTTTAGCAGGACTAAAGAAGAGCATTTGAGACACCTGACATTAGTGATGAGGAGGCTATAGTAGGAGAAGTTGTTGATAAATATGAAGAAGTCCTCTTTTATGAAGACAAAACTCATCTACTTGGGTTTTGTGATCTCTTCAAATGAACTGAAGATGGATCTAGAGAAGGTGAAAGTAATCAAATAATGGTTGCCACCAAGTTGCATGTTCGAGGTAAGGATATTTCATGGATTAGAAAGTTTCTAAAGAAAGTTCGTCAGAGAATTTAGTGGAATTTGTGTGCCAATGATGGATACAGTGAAGAAGCGGCACAAGTATTTTAAATGGACAAAAGAGGCCAAAAGAAGATTCAATATACTGAAGGATAAAATAACAGAACGACCAGTTCTAGTCTTGCCGAATTTTGAAAAGACATTTCAAGTGAGATGTGATGTAAGGGGAGTTGCAATTGAAGCATTCTTGAGCTAGGACAATAGACCTGTTGCATATTTCAGTGAGAATCTGAATGAGACCAAGAAGAAATATTCTGCATATGACAAGTAGTTTTATGTCATAATTCAAGCCTTGAAGAAATGGAGACATTATCTTTTCCCACAAGAGTTTTTCTTGTATAGCATAACTAGGCTTTACAATTCATAACCAGGCAGGAAAAAATGAATCAGAGGCATGCAAAATGGGTTGAGTTTATGCAAAATTTTACTTTTTTCATAAAACATATTGTTGGGAATGCTAACAAGGTTGTTGATGTATTAAGTAGCAGATGTTTGATTTTGCAAGAATTTCAGGTGAAGACCTTGGGGTTTGAACACTTTAAGGACATGTATTGTGATGATACAGAGTTCAAGGAAGCATAAGAAGCATGTGAGAACCCTGTGTTGAGAGACAGAAGCCAGTGGATAGAGTACGTGATTCAAGAAGGATTTTTGTTCAAGGAAAATCAATTGTGCATACCAAAATGATCAATGAGGGATAACCTTTTGAAGGAAAAGCATAGCAGAGGATTGGATGGACATTTCAGCCATGATAAAACATTTGCATAGTTGAGCAGTTCATACTATTGGCCAGGTATGAGAAAAAAAATGATAAAGTTTGTGAACAGATGTAGAATCTTCCAACATGCAAAAGGGAAAAGATAGAACACTAGATTGTATCAACCATTTCCAATACCAGAGAGGCCTTGGGATGCAATAAACATGGATTTTGTGTTGGGATTGCCAAGAGAACAAAGAGGATTTGATTCCATATTTGTGGTGGTGGATAGATTTTCAAAGATGGAACATTTTATCCCATGCCAGAAGACCAGTGATGCAACACATGTTTCAAACCTATTTTTCAAAGAAGTTGTAAGACTTCATGACCTACCCAGGAGCATTGTCTCGGATAGAGACACAAAATTTGTTGGTCACTTTAGGAGAACATTGTGGAAGAAGTTGGGGACATATTTTTCCTTCAACTTAGCTTATCATCCTCAGACAGATGGGCATACTAAGGTGGTGAACAAAAATTTGGGAAACTTGTTGAGGAGTTTGGTCACTGAGAACCATAACCAGTGGGATCAACTTCTGACACAAGAAAAATTTTCATACAATGATTCACCAAACAAGAGCACTGGAAAAATCCCATTCCAAATATTGTATGGAATGAAACCCAAGGGATTATATGAGTTGAGATACTTGGAACAGAGTGATATCAGGAGCACTGGAGTAGAAGACTTTGCTGCAGACATGCAAAAGATCCATAACCAGATCAGAGGACAGTTGCAGAGTTCTAACTAGGAGTACAAGTGCAGGGCTAGTAAACATTGCAGAGAAGTTCAATTTAAAGTGGGAGATCAGGTCCTGGCACATCTCAGGAAAGAGAGGTTCCCTGGAGGAACACATAACAAGTTGAAGATGAAGAATATAGGACCATGTAAGATCTTGAGGAAGTTTGATGCAAGCACCTATGTGATTGAGTTACCAGTTGATGTGGGAATATCACCCATATTCAATGTTGCAGACCTGTACCCTTACAGGAAAGATGATGTAGAGAGATTAGAAGATCAAGTGAATATCCAGTGGGAAAAGAAAATTCCCACAACAGAAAAGCCATGAATGGAGAAAATTGTTGATGAGAGGATTGGCAAGAAGACCAGGAGGAAGGCCTATTTTGAGTATCTGGTCAAGTGGAAGGGGTACCCAATAGAATATGCCAGTTGGAAAAATGACATTGCTATCCAAAAGCATGGAAAATCAGTACAAGAGCTCATGGAAAAGAGTCCATGAATTTTTCTCAAGGGGAGTATGATGTAGGAGCATCGTTGGCAAGCATGTAGAGTGAGACCCATCAATGTCACAAAATATGTACATGAGCCAACACCAAAAATTGCAACAAATATTCGAAATCCACCTTAACTCAACGCCACAATTTATCTTTTGAGGCATGATTGAACCTAGAGCTGAAACTACCCTTTGAGGCACATTTAGATAATCATGAGTGGAGTGGGAGTTTCCACTACAACTCTGGAATGTGACTGATCTAGATAGTTTTTAGGATAGTCTTAGAGTATACACATACTCAGGGGGACCCTAAGAACTCTATGAGTTAAAAATATGCTTGGTAAGCCCGAAAGAGGCTAGTTGGTTGGTAGCTGCATATGGTTGTAAGCTGATTGCAGATAGCTGCAAGTAAAAGCTAGTTCATAGGATAATTCAGGTTTTCTTTTCTATATTTTTTATTTTTTGATTTACAATTGTAACCATTTTCACTTATGAATAGAATAGAAGAAAATTGAACTAATGCATGGTGTGAACATTGTTTGCAATTCTCTATGTTTGTGTTTTTATGAGTGAATGGAACTGTGAATGTTAAGGTAAGTTTCAATTGTTTCTCTTCTATTGAAGTAGTGCAAGGTGTGCACAAAGAATGCAAGGAGTGCGTGACATAATCTATTTAGATTCCATAGTTTAGAGGAGATAACACAAAATTTTTCCTTTGCAAGGATTGAAAAGAGACTAGTGCGAGAGGTGCACAGTCATACAAGAGAACCTAAACTCTTGAGTAAAGGTCTGTTGCAAGGAGTGCACAGAGCCGAGGTTTGACTAAGTGTCAAAGGGACTTTGTGAGGAGTCTAGGAATCATAAAGGGAGAATGCGAGGAGAGGGAAAGGATTTTTTCTTTGAGAAACCCTTCAGATCTGAGTTATCGAGATCCCTGAGACACAAGGAGTGTGTAGGAAATTGAAGTCCTGAAAAGGCCAAGCTCAAGAGGGGTAACACTTTTCATAAGTGTTAAGGAGGCCCAAGAATTGAACTTGTTGAAGGTGAAAAGGTTCGAAACTTTTGGAGACCCAGAAAACCTTCTAAATATGAGGAAGGGGTAAGCCCAAAGGAGGAGAGATATCAATCGTTCAATTCAAACACAAGAGAATCAAAACCTTCCATCAGGAGGGACACGTGGTGAATGAAAATCATTTAGTTGACTTGCACTTGGGAGAATTCAAAGAGAAGAGTACCAAGAATTCGAGAGACGTGAAACCACGATTTGATCTAAGTCATTGGACTTAGGAAATATATGTACCATTGATTGTCCAGGGTGAAATATCGACATTTTAGGGATCGAAATATTGGAGGTGACAAGTCTTTCGACTTTATGAAATGCTAAGTCCCGAAGTCATCGTGACTGTCATATCGAGGGAGGATCTTGACTGTCATACCTGAAGCATTGTGATTCTGGCTATCAGGAGAAAGAAGGAAAGGGAACTCTGAAGTCACGAAACGAAAAACACCAACTTGATCGCAGCTGTCGATCAAGGGAATATCTGGACCATAGATCTCGAGTCATCACGATTTTTGTTATCAGGTGAATGGAGGTAGAAACTCTCCTAGGGTTGTGAAATGTGAAATCTCGATATGCCTTTCACTTGAGCGCGTGGTCACAGCCATGGTAACAAGGGAGAAAGGGCTTAGCAGGGAGGAGTCAGTGTCCATTTGGTGTTGAGACTTGAACAACATCTAGGAGAAGGTCTGTAGGTATCATACAACCTGCGCCTAATGAGAAAGGACCTGTGTAAGTGGGCTTTGGGTCTAGCACAGGCCCGAAGGGTCAATCCGACCCACTTTCTTGATCGATCCTAGAACAGGAGGTTGTGCAACCCCTAGGAGAGAACCAGGGGGTCTACATCAGTTCTTCAACAGAAAATGCCTCAATCCATACTCATAGGTTAGTTCCATGCATCCAATATGTCCTTTCATTATTCCCCCCTTTTTTTATCGTCAATTTACATAATCCAATATAGAATCATGAAAACCTACAACAAACAATGTCATAACCTGCAACAAATAATACCATACCCTACAATAGAGATTTATACCATCACATCAAGCTGCAACCCATGTGCATAGCCATTTTCCTTAGGATTTACCACCTATACACGACCTATTGCACAGAAAACTCACGTATGTAGGTGTCCTATTGAAGGTCATCCTTCATATGTACGCGACTTATATCATTTCCACCCACGTATTATTGAGTAGATGACACACTTGAGATTCTTTTACGACTTACATTCTGTTATGGTTTCTTAGTCTTCTTCACCCACTTCTGAAGGTGTCCCTGCTTCTCAGAACTTGATCTCTGAGCTTCCATATTTTCAAATATGTCTCCCTTCCTTACTCCATTCCTTCTTCTAGTCATGCTATGTGATGTCCTTGTCATGAAATTTCTTCTTGTGTTCCAACAATCCTAGGATTTGTGGCCAAATCCACTACAACTCTAGCATCTCATGTTGTGACAGTGAAAAACAATGTGTCCTACTTGATCATATCTCCAACACCTTATGGTGTTATGAAATCTTCCATTATCTCTCCTTGCATAATATCTACATTCCAAATATTTGTGACCATATTCATTACATGAATAACATTGACCATGAAAAACACTTTCATACCTTTACTTTGGTGTCCATTTTCTTTGAGGTGTAAAGATGGCTTCTTGAAGTCTTCCTTGCTTTGTTCTTTTGAAACTTTCCTTGCCTTGTGTGGAAACATTGTCTTCATCCTTTGAGGGACTTACCTCATGCTTATTTGAGGTGCTTGCTTCAACATGTATAGCTTCTTTCTTGTATCCAAGACCTGGTTTGTCATTTGGTGATCTTTGACTTTCCAAGATCTCATTCAAGATTTGTGAGTTATTCAAGAATTTGTTTGACTTCTCTAATTACTTTCTAAGATCAACAACTTCATATTCTAACTTATTACATGAATTTTCCTTTTCATTTATTTGATTCTTCAATAGTTCCTCTACCCTTTTGGCTTCTTCAACTTCAGTCTTGAGATGGACAATAATTTGAAATCTTTTGCTAATCTCATCATCTACCTTCTTATCTTATTTTTCATTCTTTATTCTTGTGATCTCTTCTTCCTTTTAATCTAATTGAGTCTTATTACTCTCTTTTTTTTTCTTGAGAATTTCCTTCAAGTTCAAGATGTGATTTTGACTGTTCTTAAGAAAACTTTTAGTGTTATCTAAAAGATAGATATAGTCTATATAATAGTGGTCATTGCTATATTCAGATAGACCTCTTTCAACTTTCTCTTTAAGCTCCGATAGTTTTTCTTCTACTTCTTCCATGGGATAACAATGAATTGATTCTATCCAAACTACTTCAATATTTTCTTCTTTACTTGTAGGGAAAAAATCAACATCATCACATTTTGAAGTATTGCAATCAAGGGTTTTTTGAGATTCTTTACCTTCATTTGAAATGTCTTCAATATCTTCCTCTTTGCCAATATCATCACATGATTTGTTGTTGTGATTTGAATTGTCTTCAAGATATTCCTTTTTTCCAACATCATCACATTTAGAAATAATGAAATCAAGATTTTTTGGATATTCTTTACCTTTTATGATCTTGATGAGTGGTATTCAATATTTTCCTTCTTTCTTTGATATGTCTCCTCTAGTTTTAGCCATAGATCCTTGGCGGAATTGCATTGTCCCATGCTCTCTTTGATAGGACTTGAGAGTCCACTAAGAATGGTATTGAGAGCTAATGCATCATTCTTGTTTCCTTCCCTTTGAGCTGCAAACTTTGACTTGTTCTTCAAGGAAACTTATCCACCAATGGCTGCCTTCCAAGTACCCACTCCCATTTCCTTCAAATTTACTCTCATCTCTATTCTCCAAGTGGAATAGTTTTCCGCATCAAGGATTGGAAATTCATCATCCATTTGTGTGTCCATAGATCTCCTCCAATATTTTTAAGACTTATAGTGAAGGACCACTCTGATACCAATTGTTGAACACACTAACTACACTGAGAAGGGGGGGTGAACAATGTAGGGATATTTTTCCCAAAACTTCCCCTTCACAAAACTCATTAGTTAGAAATCACCATTTACTCATTACTTATTGTTGTCATTTATAACCAGTTAAATGTGAACATATATTAGCAACATATATCATCAATAATTCATTACCAAAAGGAACACAAAGACCACAAGATGTATGTATAATTTTATTTTTATTATGGACTACAATCCTTAGTTTATCAACAACAACTGAATAGAGTACAACTCTAAAAGAGCACCAGCTCTATCATGCAAGACTCAACTTACACCCTCAATGCCAACTAATATGAGGAAACAATCCTCAATATATATCAATATGTCAACAGGTATGTGACCTTTCAATAGTGCAACATGTGTATGTACGTGCCCTACCAGTAGTACAACTCATGTATGTATGCAGCTAGTCTATACTATGACCCACGTATCACTTCTTAGCAACTAATGTTATCTTTTCATCACACACTCAGATATTCTACAACCTTCATTCACATTCTCTTCTATCTCTCACTATCCAATATGACCCATAACCAATCACAACACATCCAATCTCTCCAACAACTTATTCGTGCTCCTCAATCATGTATAAAAAATCAACATACTATAACAATCATATCGACACTAAATCATAAGAGTGTTTCTCACTCCATCAACCAACACAAACCAAATCACAACAACCATTCCAAGAATGATTAATCATTTTCCATACAATAAGCCAGAGTAGCCATCAAGACAACTATGTGACCATACCTTTTGAACCAATGGATATATATGATGTATCTGATCCTTGTAGACCTTCATGGGAGCTTGATCTCAGAATCTAGAACCTATGCATCTTCATATATTCAATTTTTCATGGTTTTTCCAACATGTACGCACCCTAACACACTGCGATCCCACATATGTACTCACCCTTATACACTGACAACCCACATATAACTCAGTATGTACGCACCCTAAAACACTGTTAGCCTGTGTACGCCTCAGAAACTAGGGTTTTCGAACTTCCAAAAATTTCGTCATAAAGACCTCAGACTTAAGGAAACTTTTATGTGTCCATGAGATCCTCCACTCAATCTCTCTCTCAGAATAGATTTTCAAGATATGCTCAAGAGATGCACAAGAGCTACACTCAAGATGCTCCCCAAAGATACACAAGATATTGCATTTACACAAGAGACCCTTGCCTCTTATTTATACTTTCCAAATAGCTTCCTTAGAATCATCTTCTAGGTCACTCAACCCAC
>CBVK0102092158.1:0-13890 GCA_900067695.1 Picea abies | reverse complement strand
GCGTCTAGGGGAAAATGGAGGGTAATATCCATACTGTCAGATGTCTTTCATTTCTACCCCATAGAAGATGTGTCTGCCTTTGTTGTTTCTACACTCTCTTCTTTCTATGCTGACTCTAGCCGATCAGTTATGTCTTCAACCAATACTTTTTATTGTGTCTAGGTTTGTCGCGATCCCACTGTGTCATTTGGTCATGCAGGAACCTCAGGTTTAGGGATTGAAACCCTATTTCCAATGCCAGAGCTCTACCCTATCTCTCCTTACTATGTTGTAGGGATCTTTTCTTGGACATGCATTGGGCTAATCGATTATGGGTCTGAGGTGGTCACATCCTTGATCTCGACTATATTCTCCAATTGCTGCCTCCTCTCTTTGCTCCTTTGGCCCTATTGAGTGAACCAGACAAACTATCGCGGTGACCCAAACTTCAATGGAGTCATACTTTGCAACTATTACAACTTGGCTTGCTATTTTGTGAATTGGTAACTAGGGCAGAGATTCATTTTCTTGCTCTGATCTCTAAATTTGCTAAGTGTTGAATAATTATATGCTTTTCGCCTTTTATAGACTATGTCGTGTTTACTTTTCATGTTTTGCATGAATTTGAACCGACTCTTATTTTAACTGCACATGGTATTCTAATGTATTTCGCAGTAATTTCTACGCGCAAAGTTCACCAGTGTCTTTGTATTTTCTTTCTTTTCTAATTTTATATTTCTTTTTCATTCTTTTTCTCCTTTGTTTTTCATTTTGTCATTTTTTTGTCCTATCTTCTACTATAGTACACTATGCACATGACCTTGTTACTCTGTTGTGACGTTTAAGTGTTAGGAGGTCGACTATCCTTGTATAGTTTTAGTTGACTACCATTGATCATTATTTTGATTTTTGTTCCTGCTAGATCCTTTAGTTGTACATATCCCCCATCTATGACAGTATTTACTTTGTATGGCCCTAGCCAATGCATTCTAAACTTATCAGGATGTTAGGAAAATTTATTGTCATAGAGAAAGACTAGGTCTCCTTCCTTAAAACTCTTCATCTTGATGTGTCTATCATGCTAGGATTTGTCTCTGGCTTTCTATACTTCTTGGTGAATTCCTGTTGGAATCCTATTCTCTTCCATTTCCATTAACTGATTCAACCTCTCTTTTACTATGCCCCTTTCTGTCATGTTGGTAATTGCTGCTACATGCAGACTAGGTACCATAAATTCCAATGGCACCACTTCTTCCTGCCCATACACCAATATGAATGGTGTTTATCCTGTAAGTTTCTTACATGTGGTCCTATATTCCCATAGTACTGCTGGTATTTTTAAGTCCCAATTTTCCATGTTTACATTACAGATATTTTTCAGAGAATTATCCAAATTTTTATTGAAGGCTTCCACTATTCCATTTGCATGAAGATGGTATGGTGTACTCTTCTAATGATAGACTTCAAATTCCTCATTCATAGCCCTAATAGTACTATTGATAAAGTGATTACCTTGGTAACTCATCAAAATTCTTAGACAACCAAACCTGGTGATCACTTTCTCAAACAAGAAGTTTGTTGTTGTCTTTTCACTGTAGTCTTTGAATGGTCTTATACCCATATTGTTAAGTATTATGTCGCAGTAATGATGAATATTTATCTTGACATTTTTTTTGGTGGATTGATTGGCCCAACAAAATATGTTTCCCATCTGTCAAATACCTACAAATTTACCTGTGGTCTCAAGGGAATCTCATCCCTTCTATTAGGTTTTGCGACCCGCTGATAGACATCAAATGCCTGGCAATATTACTTGGCATTCTTGTGAAGTGTTTTCCACCATAATCATATGCACAATAACTTATGCATGGTATATTTTCCTATATAATGTCCTCCTACTATTCCATCATGAGATTCTGCCAAAATTATAGACCTTTCATGCTCTAGTACACACCTTCTCAAAATGTTGTCTACGCTCATTTTATTTAAGTGTCCTGTAATCAGTTGGTAGTCTACAAATCTGACTACCAGTTTCTTCTTCTACATTGTGCTAAATTATTGTGGGACAATTCTTGTGCTCAATTATTCAATGACATCAGAAAAATATTCATTAGCTATTTTTACTGAAAACAAATGTGCATCAGGGAAGTTGTCTTCCAAGTTGGTAGTTTATTTTCCATTAGTGACCCTTGATAGATGATCAGGTCTTTCATTCAACTTTACTGGTTTGAATATCACTTAACAATCAAAATATTGAAATAACAACAACCATCTACATATCCTCCCCCCCAACACTAGCTTGTTAACTAAATATTTTAGGGTAGAATGATCTGTGAACATATTAAAGTTCTTATCCAATAAGTAGTGCTTGAAATTAGGAAGTGCATATACCATGGATAATCCTTCTCTTTCTTTGGTATTGTAATTATTATATGATTCTGACAAATTTCTTCTTGCAAAATATATAGGATGATCTAAATCCCTTTCTCCTCGTTGTGCCAAAATTTCTCCAAGTGCTATAGCTGATGCATCTACATGCACATGACCTATCTTTTCCTAGTATGGGAATACTAGGATAGGTTTTGTGACCATATTTTCTTTTAAGGTGTCCAACCCTCATTGACAGTCCTCATTCAAATGAAATGTGATATCCTTCTTTAGTAGTTTTTCCATTGGCGCAGTGATCTCTGCATACCCTATGATAAATTTCCTCAAATAGCTTGTATTTCCAAATATTGCTCTCAACCGGTGCACTGATTTTGGTGGTGGTAAATTAACAATGACTACAATCTTAGAAGGATCCACCAGTAACCCTTGTTTATAGACTATATGTCCCAACAGTATCCCCAAATGTGTTCCGAAAATGCATTTATTTATATTCAATGATATATGACATTGCCTACATATTTCCAACATCAGCCTTAATAATTTTACCTGGTCTTTTAACAAACTATATACAGTCTAGTCATCAAGATATAATTCTAAAAATTGACATATGAATTCTTTAAAGGAAGCTATGAATACACTTGAAAATATGCCTAGTACATTCTTCAGCCCAAATGGCATGACTATGTAATGGTAGGATCCCCATTCTATAGAAAAGTAGTCTTGTACCTGTGTTCTGGAGCTATCTTGATTTTATGGTAACCTAAGAATCTATCTGTAAATGAGTATGCTTCCTGGCCTCCCACATTCTGTAATACCTCATCTATGAAAGGGCTAGGAAACTGACCATGTAAGAAAGCATCATTAAATTTTCTCAAATCTACATAGATCCTTATCCTGCCTTGTTTCTTTTCTTGTACTACCATAGGAATTATCCATTCATATTTCTCTATTGGTTCTATGATACCAACTTCCAACATTCTATCAATTTCAACCTTCACTTTCTGCTTCTATACTAGATTCAATCTATAAGGTCTCTTCCTGATAGGTCTTACCTCAGGTTTGAGAGGTATTTTCATCTCTCCTAGATCTCCTAATATGCCTTTCATATATTTATAGGTCATTGGGAATAGGTCATTATATTCACACAGTAACTCTGTTATTCTTTCAACTATCTTTTCATCTCAGTAGTCTCCAATATTGGTCATTTTAGGATTATTAGTTGTTCCAATGTTGACTTTCTTCTCCTTGATTGGTGCACCAAATACCTCTAAATCTAGAGATGGACCTTCCACCTCTCTTTTTCCTTCAAATTAATTAATTTGAATGTTTCACGGGTCATATTCATCTTGTGCTTCTTCTTCCACATGGTAGCATGACATTAGTTCTTTGACTGTCTGCATGTTCTATTGTTGATACAATGTCATGAGTTCAACCTACAGTTCCTCAATAAATATCACACCTTTTATCTATTTCGGTGCTGAATCAATGTTGGGGTTCTCATGTTCAAATGAGAAGGTTACTCCAGAAATTTGTTGTAGTTTTTTCCAGTCAGTAGTACCTCTACGCATATCTTGGTCAACATACCATTTTTCTATGAATCCTTCCAATGTGTGGATGAAATGATGAGGCCATTATTTTGGTGGTGTCATCCTCCATTGTGTTCTTCATTTCTCCAAATGTTATGTTGGTGTCCCATGTCCATCATATCTCCATATTTTACTGTTGTCTTGTTCTATGTTGAATCTAATGTGCAATAACCTCTTACATTGGTACCAGTTCTGAATTTTTTCTTTATTCACACCCCACCATCTTGCAGCTGTATCCTTGAGTGAAATATCTAGGACTAAGAGTCTTTGATTTTATAACACTTCATATTTGTATCTTGTTTGGAATTCTTCTAATTCATTTACCCCATGAAAACTAGGGGGTTCCCTTATCTCTATACCAACCCATCTTACCGCACGGTCTATTCTTGCGTAACTTCACCTGTATCTAAGTCAGAAGAAAATGATTTGATGCTTCTCCAGATGAGTACCCCATCTACATTTGGGTTAACATAATATTCTTCACATGCGGTGGTTCTGTAAAGTTGGTTGATTTCCTCCATATCTAAACAGGTAGGTTCCACAAAGATTTCTCCTTCTGAAGGGTATAATGGCACAATTACTCTGTATTCTCCTGATTCGAATGTCATCTTCCTTGTTTTCAAGTTGATTATGGCATGGTTATCAAATTTCCAATACAAGACAAGAAATGTTGGATAACGTGTTGTGCCATCCATAATTTCTATTACTTCAAAGTCTTCCTTAGTGCGTACTCCATCTCGATATACTGTCACACCTTTTATCCTTTCAATTGGTAGACATTTGTGTTGATTTTCTAATTTCAATTGGACAGGTGAATATCCTAGTGTGGTATCTCCCATACACTACCATGTATTATTAGGTAACACATTGACCTTAGAGCCTAAGTCCAATATAATGTCCCCCAGATTGAAATCCCCTATGTTAGCATTCAGTCTGAATTTCCTTCTTGTCCTCCTCCTTGTATGAAGGTGATTGATTGTTTTCTTCTCTAACTTCCCCTCTACCTTTGTGTTACATATTTCTACCAAATTTTGCAAAAGGTTAACAAGAGTATGGATCATTCAGTATCTTAACAAAAGATTGTTTAAAAGTATTTATAGTACTTACTCTGCCTACATGTTGTGCTTCATTGGTGTGGTCCATTGATGAAGGAATATCATACATTGATATGTTCTGAGTATGTTGCATAGTTGATTTAGATGCAACATCTTGTTTGAAAAACTATTGTCTGGCCTCCTTGAATGTTTTTTTTTTCTTTCCCTACATCAAACTGCTTCTTTGGTTCAATATTTTTTTTCACCCATTGGTGTTGCGCTGGGTCATGTATTACTACGTCAGTTCCTATCTTATATCCTCCATGTGTGACTATTTTGATATTTCTTCCATCATTCCTGGATTCTACATAGATCCACTGGACATTCTAACTGTTTTGATTCCTCTTATGCTAAATCCTCCCCAATAATGTTGGACATTATTTTGTGTCATGGTCTATTGTGCGACAATATATACATGTCATAGGTGGAAGAAGACATTCCCTTACATAATGTATTGTCTTTTGGCAGTTGTGTCACACTATTGGACCTCTTCCTCTTCCAAATCCTCCTCTACCTCATCCTCCACCTCTATAGCTAGTTAGGTCTCCCTGTAGTGCATTGTACTGAGGCACCTGATTATACTATATACGGTTATATTTTTGTTGTGTAGTTTTGTATGCAAGTGATATGTGGTTAAAATGAGATGAAACTTTCCCTGTCATAATTTATTCCTGCACCCTGTAGATATATGAAGTTATTTCCCTCATCATCACAATTTTCCTACAATATTTTTCATCATGGCCTACTGACTTGGAGAAATTGCAGTATGAGCTCTTGGGTATTTTCTAGTGCTTCTGCATCATGGGATAATGATATGGATCGTTCCCATTTTTCTTACAGATCTCGCACCATGGTCCTCCTATTGGAAAATGGTTTGGTACTCTTGTTTCCATGTAGTTCACAAAAGTTGGACATTCATTCTTATGGTGTCCTTCGGTCCTGGACATGGTACATGAAACAACTTCTATTTTCTCTTTTCCATTATTCTAGATCAATTGAAATGTGAGGTTCCTCAGATCATCCTTTATCTCTTCTATTTATGGATATGTCTTTTGATACTGGTTCTCTTCCAGTTGTAAGTCTTCCTGCATAACCTCTGTCTGAGTTTGAAACTTTTGTTGTCTCAATGGATATTTCAAATGTGGTAACAATGAATTCACAAAGATATGTATCTTTTGCCTGTCATTCATGGCATATTTCAACTCATCCTTCAACCATTTAAACTTCTAATCAATCTCCCAAAACAACACACCTGTTTTCTCTTTGATTTCAATCATCTCATTCATGTGTTGATATTCTAAGCTAGACTTATGAAATTCATTTATCAATATCTTCTCGACATTTGAAATCATCCTTGTTGTTCCTAGTGGAATTTTTACAGCTAGGATCATGTACCAATATAGTGCACGATCTCTTAGCGTGCCAGTTAAATACGCAATTTTTGTATCCTCATCTATGCTATATTTTTCTTCCCATATCTTCTCACAGAGGAACATGTGCTCTCCAGGGTCCTTTGATGCCTCTCCCCTAAATTTTGGTAAGTTGATGGTGGGATTATATCCTGCCATCTTGAACTGTGATGAGATACTACCTCCATGCGGTGTAGATATTTGACTACTACTTCCTAAACTAGCTCCTCCAATTGTTGCTCCTTGTTTGGAGGTACCTCATGTTGTCTTTATTTCACTAAAATTTTATTGTATAAACAATGGTGTTCTTTCGGGTGTATTAGTCACACATGGGGTTATGGGTTCCACACTGACATTGACATGGATGGGAGTTCTTCCTTATGTTCCTACACTTGAACTTCTTATCTTCCTTTCATATGTTGCGCGCATGATTTCCTCAATATTCTCTAGAATAAGAAGATCCTGTACCTCTTCCTCATCACTGTCCAATCCCTCTCTATCAGTTATGTCTCTCTTCTTATAATTCAAATTATATTGGTAGGGTACTCCACTACACATGTTTCTAGCTATTTCCATTATCTTCTTTATCTGATATTCTTCCATCATGATTGGTTTCATGGCCTCCTTCTTCTTTCCCTTATCCATCTCTTCCTCCATTTCTCCACCTCTATCAATGCTTCCCCCCCTTCCACCATGCATGCAGGGAAGTTTAGTTGTCTAATTCCAAGGTCATCACACCATTGTTATACATTAAAATCTTGATTGAAGTATACAACAATATGATATACCTAAATCTAGGTCATTTGAAAAACTCCTACTCTGTTGCACTGTAAAACTTTGTGGTATCTACTACAAATTTTGTGATACACCCTACAACACTACTGTCTAACCAGAAATATACTGTGCATGTGAATTTCTTGTTAACTTGTTGTAACTACATGATATCCATAAGATTCCACTCCTGATTTCTAATCCAATTTGTTGGGTAGTTTTCTTTTAACCTCAATATCCACTCCTAAAACACATGCGGGAAATCACAGAAAAATACCTCATGCAAGTCGCTAAGCATGTACTTGTCCAGATATTTGGTGACGCTAACTTAGGGTTTCTTTTATCATTCTTCCCAAACTCAAGATCCTTCATTTTCAACCATCTTTCGATATCCACTTTCGTTGGATTCCATGGTCTGAAAATTTCCTTTTTATACATTCATTCTTCACATGCTTCTTCTACGGATCCCATTCACTAAATCCCATGCAGTTCCAGTTGGAAACATAACCAACCCTTATGGTAAACCAGAAGGCAACACAACACACATAAGGTATTGTGCAGTCTCACCTAAGATAGTTCTATGGGTGACTCCAAAGCTCAAGTGTTTGCAGTTTGGGAAGAGTGGGGCTCTGGGAGTATATTTGATCTTTTATAGGCCTTACACTGGTTAATCCATATATTATTATAAGATCCATTCATATGTTAAACCCTTGTATGCAGTCTAATAAATCTAACTAACTACATATGTATAAATCCATCATTAACATGAATTAAAGATGATCAACCATTAACAAAAATAAAACATACATCCAATCATGACACAATACACAAGTTTTACTGTGGTTCACCCCTTCCTGGGATACACTCATAAAGATCTATCTTCTTAGGCTCTTTTATTTATCATTGATGCATAATAAGGCGCTACGCACACTAGACCTCTGATCATACAATCAATAAATAAGTCCCACAACCTCTGTGAGGTGGACAAGAACACACAAGGATCCTCAGCCTATGATACAACCCTCAATATCTAGCTACCTGACTCTTCTATAACTCCACAAATTACAAAAAGGTATCACAACAGTTTCTTACAATTTAGAATTAACTTGGAACAAACTTCGAACTAACAAAAACCACTCGTGGGCCCTCAACCTAGACCTCCCAGGTGCTTATTTATACTATTTTACAGTCATATTAGTTGTTACATTCCAAAACACTAACCCTAACATGGTCAGGTATTACTACCTCCCCACCTTTCATGCTTTCCTCCTTTGCATGTGGCTTTTCCTTACACATGTTTCCTTTCCTTCCAGCTGTATTTTTCCAAATTGAGTTTTACTTTTCAAAACTGGACTTTTCCTCAAAAGCGACCTGCACCCAACAAGCTTGGACTTTTCAAAACTGGAATTTTCAAAATTGGACTATTGATAAGGTTGAGTTGTATTAAAGTTAAATTCTAAAATAACCCCCATGAATTTCTTGAAGGTAAAATTATAATAATATCAAACCCTGTTATGAGCTCAAACTAGAGATTGAACATTGGTAAGCTTAATATGTTTACCAACTATAGATAACAAAAGGAATTGGATCAAGGTTTTGGTAAATAAAAAATTAGCAAGTCGAGTTGAGGTTTAAAAATAACAAGACATTGGGAATGAAAACTTTAACGAACATGCAAAGGATTGGATCAAAGGGTCAGACGAGTTTTCAAGTATTGATAAATTTAGCGTAAATGATAATTATATAAAAGTTTTCAAGCTTGGGTTTTTCTTGATAACATTATCAACATTTTGATCTAGGGTTTGGAGTGGATAAGATGATCAATGTGAACTTGGGTTTTGAAAACTAAAAAATAATTACCAATAATAGAAATTCAAATTAAGGGTTGGAATTTTGACAAAATACCTAGGGTTTGTAACATCAATCTTGGGTTTTAACATAAAGAAAATTTAGCAAGACTTTGCATAAATGGAAACCCTTCAAATGGATGTCATCAAATCCTTATCATCTTGTATTCTATAATTATTTTTTATCCTTTAGAGATCATAACTATGTTTCAAACATTTTGAAACTCATTTCCAGTCTATCAAAATAAGAATTGAATGATATGTTGGTTATTGATGTACTTTGGGCCAACTATTGTTTCTTCTTTAGCAAATCTAAAGATGTATCATAATTTCTCTGCATTGACTGGAATCATTTCATGTAGGTATTTGATGTTTTAGATTAGCTTTTCATGCACTTCTACAATGTGTCCTTTTTCTACCTTTTGATGCAAAAACTTTTTTTTGCATTAATTCAATGTCTAGTGTTATCAAGCTTTCCTACTCTTCTATTGTTTCATGTTGGGTGTGTGTTGTGATTCATGAATAATTTCATTTTCATACCAACTGTGAGACAAAGTTTTTTTATAAGGCATTACCTGAACAAAACATTTTGTGAATCCAAACGCTCATTTTGGAGTGAAATTATTGTGGTTGATGTGATAGCATCTTGTTGGCGTAGGGACTGACCCAAGGTTCAATGCTTCAACATCGCACCAACAAAAACCTAATTACTGGCCCTTTCAGAAACACCTATGAAGAAGATGAAGTCTCACTTGAGGTAGAGGCAAGGGGGGTTGTAGGAATCAAGTGTCTACAACCTAGCTAGTACACAGATCCGTGATTACACACTTCAACAAAGAACTTAGCCTTGATAATATGCATTAATTCATGATTCTCATTCACATCACAGATTAAGCCTAAATATAGAACACCACTGTAATAAACAGATCAAAACCTCTAAGCACTTAGCATCAGTTCAGATGTAACATTCATTCACATCATGAAGCACTAAGCAATCATAGATCTATCTATCATACATCAAGAATAGTTCACTAAACAAACATAACCATCATGGGCACATAACAAAAATCACAATAACACAGGATATACATGGTTCACCCCAATGTGGGGATACGTCCACCAACTCTTCTTCTTCTTTATTAGCTTCTTCCAATCTTCTTACATGCACCAAGCCACTGATCCAACTCCGCAAAGGAAAATATATCTGCACACACCTTGCCAGATACTCCTTCCCTGGATTAGGTCAAGGCACAAAGCCAACTACAACCACTTGTACTTAGCTCTGCAAGTCTCACATACAGTAGGCACAAAGAATTCACAAGTATTCATACTTAGCAACTCTCACATGTTCTTGCACAAAGATGATCAGAACTACAATCACACGTATTGCACTACTCTCACACTTCTTTGCAGATGGCCAACATTAGCACTTAGCACACCGACCTTTTCTTACATCACCTAGCTACTTATTTATACATTAAAAAAGGGCCTAAACATGGGTAAACCCATGGGATGACATCCCATACCTGTTACATAAACCCTAAAATCCCCAAAAATCCATCAAAAAGGGAGAGATCCTATGATCTCCACTTCGCTTGGACGCTCCGTCTTTGAACAACCTGTCGAAGTCCCAAAAATGTTCAAACATGACCATTGTTTCTTGAAAACCTGGTCAAGGGAAAACAGGCCCCCAACACTCACATGTGACTCATCTCGAGTCACTCTGATCTGGGAAACTCACCTTTGAATGCCTCGAGCTTAGCTCGAGCTGCCTCAACTTGCTGCTTCGCCAAAGCCTCCTGCTTGATGAACTCCTAGATTACTTTCTTAGTGACAGGACCTTCCAAGCATTGTTACATTGTTGCGACTACCTGTTCCAACTATGATCCTTGTCCCTCAAGCTCTTCAAAAAGTGTGCAGGCTTCGTCCTGCATCGATTGGAGTCTCTGTGTCACCTTCATCACTCTACTCTGGATGGAAGTGACCTACTGTTGAACTGTGCGTTGCTACTGTGACCTTTTATTCTTCTCCACTGTCGTAAGTTGCTTCAGCTGTGCTTTCATAGTTGACGCATGCTGGTTCACCTCCTGGAGATGTGCCTCCAATGTCCTCAGCTCTGGGTCTTCTACAAGGTGCTCATAAGTCTACACAGTTTAGTCACTGAGTTTCTTGCATTTTGCGGCCAATACCCTGATTCTTTCTGCTGCACTCCTGGTAGTTTCTTCCCTCTGATCTCATACTTCCTGCGGAGTGGTAGGCACTGCTTGAAGTTATGGCTCTGCTACTCTTGCTTGGATCTTTTGAATGGCCTCAATGATCTTCCCTACTTGGCTATTATCTATCTCTTCTTGCATCTGTGCCAAGCCCAACCCAAAGTGAAGTTCTCTATTCATTGCCTCTCTAATCCCAATCTTATTCATGAACAACTGGTCTTTCTCTTTCTAGATTTTCTCCTTGTCTTCTTCGAACTTCACCCGAAGGTCATCTGTCTCTTACCACACAACCCTATGTTTCTCTAAGGACTCCTCCTTTTCATTCCTCAAGGCCTCTATGGCCTTATCCTTCTCTTCCTAGACTCTATGAAGTTGAGTCTCTGTTGCATTTGCTAATATGCGCAATTGGGGGGGCTCATCCCTCAATTCTACACCTTTTGATGATGACGGTACAATAGAAACTGCGTGACTCGAGTAGATGGCTTGTTGTACCCCCTTCAACTCCACCTTGATTCTATCATAAATCGTCCCCTACTTTGCTTCATGTCACTGCAATATAACCTCTGAAGCATCTTCTACATCTACGATGATGAGATCAACACCATCCATTGTGAGCACATTTTGTGACTTGGGGTTTGTTGGCTCGACATTTCTTCCGTGTTGAGGGTTTCTTTCGAGAAACATTCATTTTCTTTGATGTCTCTACCTCTATTAGGGGATCCTTCGGTGGTGTTAATTCACCCTTTTCTTTCTTGTATTCTTCCCCTTCCTCTTCTTGGTTTACTTCATCGCCTCCTCCTCCTCCAGGTGAGTAAGGCCCAATTTCCTCCGATGCATTGTTCTTCTCTTCACTATCTATATCCTGTAATTCCTCCTTCTTCTTATTTTTCTTAGAGTTTCTTGGTCCATCATACTCCATTTTCGTAACCACAAGACTTCTGATGAGGTCAGGGTTGGACAATTCTGCATGTCCGACTAGTATAAGGAATTCAGCTGGCCATTCTTTAGTGATCTCTTCTAGGTATTCTTCGATTAACTTATAATATGACTACAACTCCTCTTTACTTTCATCTTTGCACACAGTGATGTAGATAAAGTGGCATTCTGCGCAAAACTTCTCTAGTGGTCTGTAAGTATGCAAAGTGTTCAAATTCATTCGAGGGAATGACTCAATGGCGCACGTGAGCTGTAAGTAATAAGTATGGAACACCGCATTTGATTGCGACTGCTTCGCCATGTTTCTCGAATACCACAAGGTGGTGAACCTCGTGGCCAGTGGTTCTAATGTATTGACTTCTATCACGACTTAAGATCCCTTGATATTATTCAAGCCATAGAAGGACGTAAGGTGGCCATTGATGAATAAGTATGATGAGCCATCTTTTTTTGTGAAATATATGGTTGTATATATTTATTTAACAGTGGGCCTTTATTTAATTATTGGTTTATTGCATGTTAATGAACATTTGGTTAGATTCACCCTCTATTCCATGCCTCACTTTATGTCCTTGTCAAGTTAGGTGTCATAATCAATATAGACAATTTTACACTGAGTAACATCCATGTATGTTAGGGAGCATTAGGGAGTTTCCCTTCAAGGCTTTCCTTTGAAAACAAATTGAAACACTATAATAATTAGACTTCAAATGAACTAAGAAAAAACATCAAAGGGGATATCTAAATATTTTCATCAATTACATGTAATGATCCTCCATAAATCATTTTAGAATATTAATATTCACTTACATTTTTCCACTATAAAAAGTTTGTCTATTACACATCATTAGTGTATAAAATGATCTTTCATGATTGTTGTTTATTCATTTTGAGAATACTAATATTCACTTAGATTTTTCTACTACACATCATTAGTGTATGAAATGATCTTTCATTATTGTTGTGTATTGACTCATTTTCAACCCATAAAAAAGGAATAATTATATATTTAATAGAAGTAAATCTAAGTTAAGAGTTTAAATATTCAATTATAATTTAAGGTAATTATACAAAAATATAAATCACTTATTATCATTAGAGATTTAAGATATTTAGTATCCAAATTCCAATTTTTAAAGTAATTATACTACTTATAAATTATAAATTTGTTATTACCCTAGAGAATTAAGAAGAGAAATACATTAGCAATATTTGTAAAATGTTTTAATAAAATTTGATTTAATAACACACATGATTTTATAAAATGGCCAAAAGTTTGAGAGAAATGCATAGATACTATTTATAAAATACTTATTAAATAACATATATATATTTATGAAATCTAATTAGATAAAATTTGAGTTAAATAACATTTATCAATTTCTGAAATCTAATGTAATTCAACAAGATATTATGTTTTTTTTTTTTAACTTTTAAATTAATAACTTTTAATAAGTTATGCTATAAATTATATCTAAAAAGATAAATTTTATACTTAATATTCAAATCAGTATTATTAATTAAATACTAATCTAAATGGTAACTAAGCAATATATTTTGAAATGCCTTGAACTCACGTCAATTACTTCAGAAGGCTCTAGTCTAATTGTTTAGACAACACATTAGAATGAGTGTGAAAATAAATTAGGTAACCCGTTTGTCTATTA
>CBVK0102092150.1:0-10676 GCA_900067695.1 Picea abies | reverse complement strand
TATGCCAACATCTTCAATTGTTAGCCATAAGATTAGAATTTTAGATTAAAGGGTAATTAATTGTGCCCATTGTCAATAGGTTGGGTAATTAATTTGTTAATCAACTAACAGTACTAAGACTAAAACATAATAGTGGAGACTATTCAATGTTCTATAAACACCGTAAGCATTGCAAATATTTTTTTACATATATCTGGGGAAAAGTTCACTAATGAGATATTCAAAAAAAAGAACTGCATAGTATCGTATATTCAAAACCAAACAAGTATGGACAATTAAGAAATTGTCTAATAATAACCTTCAGGGGTTTCTATTTTACTCTTCCCACTTGCATAATATCACATATATTTAATAAATTAAAAAAATTCAGACTATTAAGAAATAGTCTTGCTGCTCTCTCCATCACATAACCACTAGTAATCTAGCAAACTACTAACCACAAAGAGAAAACCTAACACTTATTATAAAATATAAAGATGTATGGGGCCTCTGCTTGCCACCCCTCAACCACTACCACTTATGAATGACAATGAAAGAAAAAGTTACACACCCCTAAAGCTTGCTAGAAATAGAGGGATACACAAAGAAATTGCTCTTAGTATTTCTTAAACACAAACACCGAATAGAAAATAGAAAATAGTTGGAGGAGAATGCATCTCCAAATTAACGAATTTAAATCTCCTGAAAGGAATATTAAGCATCCAAACAATTTGGCATTAGAAGCATCAAGCCAAGACCATAAGACTCAGGAATTTTTAATAAGAGAAAACAGAAGGCTACAAATTAATTTCAGGAGAACTGCTTCACAACATTTTGGCAGTGAGGGCTTCTATAAAAAATTATAGAAAGCCAGTTTAAAAAAATGTCTAAATTCTTTGAACACGATTAAAGATTAGCCATTCAAAGTCGTTGAAATTCTTTGAACACGATTAAAGATTAGCCATTCAAAGTCGTTGAAACCCAAGACCACTGAAAATATACCATTAAAACCTTAAAAAATAAATATTTTAAACGAAATAGACAAACATGATGCAATCTGAAACCCAGGTATAAGAATATTGGTAAAATGCGGGGACAACAAGAATTTACAAATGAAACAAAGAAATACAGGAGGAAATATAATTTCCGTTAGATATAGAAGAGTTATAAAAAGGATCATAAATCCCTCACGAGACTAGTGTAGAAAAATAGAAGAAGAAGAATAGAACCTCTCTGTTACTTTGGGTTAAAACACATTGTAGTCCCAGACCATCCACCCGTCAATACAATTATAAAATAATACAGTAGTGCAGGTAAAAATAGAATCAAAGTTCGTGAAACGAGGAAACCCTCGATTTCTTTATTAACGTGTGACAGACATCTCTACAGATTTTTTGATAATCTTTACAAAAACCTATCAGGAGGTTTAACGATTACCATATTCCTTGTTTAAATTTATAGCCAGTGATGAAGAATCCTTAAGTCATTTTCGAGTTCCTCTTCACCGGATCATATAATTCCCATGGAATCTAGGCTCAGAGTAGAAGGAATTAATTCCTGCGTGAATCAAGCCTAAGTCCTTGGCAAAAAGCATGAGTAGAACTGAACAGAAAAGACACGATTCGAAATTGAAGAAAAGCATGAAAGCAGCAAAAACACATGATTCGAAATTGAAGAAAAGCATGAAAGCAACAAAAACGCGGGATTCGAAATTGAAGAAAAGCATGAGAGAAACAAAAGCGCATGAAGAAAAGCATGAGAGCATAATTTTGAATTTACCAGCTCATTCATTTGCTAATGGTTCCATATGCTGACTCAGATGCTTTTTGGATGTATTCTTCTACTAGAGTGGCAGATGAAGTCCTAATTCGTTGAAGAGAAAGAGCAAATTTGTCTCATGAATCGCTGTAGAGAGAGTGGGGCAAAGGCGGAAAATCATATATCCGTTGGGAGGAAGGATATATATATCTCAAATCTCACATGGTTTTGACATTTACCGCCTCCTTCCTCCTCTATCCATGTTCCGGTGTATTTGTGTGATCAGGTATTCGAGTCTGAATCAAGTCCGGCTTTGTGTGTAGTATGTTCTGGTGTATCTGTGTGATCAGGTATTTGAGTCTGAGTCAAGTCTGGGTTTGTGTGTAGTATGTTCTGGTGTATCTGTGTGATCAGGTATTTGAGTTTGAGTCAAGTCTGGGTTTGTGTGTGGTCCGATGTCTCAGTCATGTCTGTATGTGATAGAGGAGGAAGCTAGGCTGGATTGGAATGAGGCAACTGGATTTTGAGCAACCTTTGGAGCAAGCGAACATTAACATCGAGAAGACAGCTGAGCTGTTCAACATGGAGATCAATGACCTCTTGCAATAATCGTGGGGTTTCACTTCCAGGTACTTTTTATTATTATTGTCTCTGATCTTTTTATTAATTTCTTGAGCGTTACAATGAGGGTTTGGTGTTGCATTTTTATTATTATTTTCACTGCCCTGATCTGCTCTCGGAAGCCCTAAAAACCCTAGTCCTTTCATTTTAGCAATGTCATTCATTTCTGTTAATTTCTTTAGCCCTTGCAATGAGGTTTGGGTTCTCTTCTGCGCTAGATTTCATCCATAAGCAGAGTGGGTATTATTCCCTAGTAACTCTGCTCTTAGAAACCCCAAAAGCTTTGGTTCTTTCTTTTGTTAGTTTCTTCAGAGTTAAAATGAGGGTTCTGAACTGGTATTCAACCACCATATAGGCAGAGTGGGTATCAGCTTCAACAAATCCAATCGCTACTCGAACTCCGCCTCCACTCCTCTCTATGTATGGCTCATCTGCTGGTCTGCTGTCACGCTTCTGATTTTAATTTAACCAATTTAACCCACCTCAGCATTTTGTCTTTGTTATATTTTTCATTTTTATTAATTAGATCTTTCTATTTTATATATGGTTTTAATTAATATTTTATATGTTATTAATTTGGATTGCTTTTTCCTCATTTTATATATGTTTTTAATCACTATTTTATATGTTTTAATTCATTTTAAAACAGAAAAGCGGGATAAGTTTTTATTTTTTCCAAATATAAAAGATTTTCAAGATTTGTATAGGATTTATTTTAAATGTTTTTTTAAATAGAAAAACAATGTAAGGTTTTAATGATGATAAAATATTTTCATGTGTATGTTTGGTCTCTTTATATTTATATTTTTACTTATTGGTTTGATATATGTCACTAGACTATAGGATTTGTGTTCTTAGTACTTCATACAAAAATTTAAAAATATATAAATTAAAAATGGAAAAAAGAAGTTTATAGTTTTTAGTATTATATAAATTAAAAATGAAAAAAAAGTCTATAGTTTTTAGTATTATATAAATTAAAAATGAAAAAAGAAGTTTTTAGTATTATATAAATTAAAAATAAAAAAGAAGTTTATAATTTTTAGTATTAAAAAAAAAAAAATAATATTATATAAATTAAAAATGAAAAAAAGAAGTCTATAGTTTTTAGTATTATATAAATTAAAAATGAAAAAAGAAGTTTATAATTTTTAGTATTTAAAAAAAAAAACCTTGTTTATATATATTTTTTATTTTTACATAAAAGATATAGGTTTTTTTTAATTTAAAAATATATAAATTAAAAATGAAAAAAAAAAAGTCTATAATTTTTAGTATATTTTAAAAAAACAAAAAACTTGTTTATATATATTTTTTATTTTTACATAAAAGATATA
This sequence comes from Picea abies, assembly GCA_900067695.1. Taxonomy (NCBI): domain Eukaryota; kingdom Viridiplantae; phylum Streptophyta; class Pinopsida; order Pinales; family Pinaceae; genus Picea; species Picea abies. Next base: position 6,981 of record CBVK0102092150.1, on the reverse strand, counting down.
GGTTTTTTTTTATAGTTTTTACTATTTAAAAAAAAAAAAAAACTTGTTTATATATATATTTTTTATTTTTACATAAAAGATATAGGTTTTTTAAATGTGGTAGAAGATTTGTATATTTATTAAACAGATTTATATTCAAGTGGTAGAAGATTTGTATATTTATTAAACATATTCATATTCAAGTTTATGGTTATTTTATTAAAAAAATTGAAGAGAGGCACGATCTTTCAAGTTTATGGTTATTTTATTAAAAAAATTGAAGAGAGGCACGATCTTTCAAGTTTATGGTTTTAAATTTTATTAAAAAAATTGAAGAGAGGCACGATCTTTTATGGTTTTTGGATAAATATAAATTTTATTAAAAAAATTGAAGAATGGGTTGAGATTTTTATAGTTTGATTGATAAACATAAATTTTATAAAAAAATTGAGTTTTTATGGTTTTTGAATAAATATAAATTTTATTAAAAAAATTGAAGAATGGGTCGAGATTTTTATAGTTTGATAGATGAACATAAATTTTATAAAAAAATTGAAAAAAGGATTTAAGATAAACATAAATTTTATAAAAAATTGAAAAAAATAAAATTTTGATTAAAATTTTTATGGTAATAAAAATTTTTTATATTTACTATAAATATATATTAAAAAAAAAAAAAAATTTGGTTAAAGTTTTTATGGTAATGAAAAATTCTTATATTTACTATAAATATATATTGATAATTACAATTTGGTTCATAAAATTTTGCATTAAATTTAAAGATTTTATTATAAATACAAACTCTCATCTAAATATAAATATTTATGGAATTTTAATAGTTTAGTTTTTTTAATTTATTTTTAATATAAATATTTTTTATTTTATTATAAATACAAACTCTCATCTAAATATAAATATTTATGGAATTTTAATAGTTTAGTTTTTTTAATTTTTTTTTTTTTAATATAAATATTTTTAAAATTTTAATAGATTAGTTTTTTTAACTTATTTTTTTAAAGGTTTTATTAAAAAATCATAATCATTGTATTAGAGTTTATAGTTTTTTTTATGGGAAGTTCAATATTTTTATGATAGATGTTGATGGATTGATTATGATTCAATATATTTCAATTATTTAGAAAGATAATTATCTTTTCCTATTTTGTTTTTTTAAATTCAATATTAGTGAGATAAACAATTATATTATGGTTCTGTCTAATTGTTTTACGAAATGTTTTTTTTTAAAATCAGTTGGCATAAATCTGCATGAAATCATTATTTTTTTTTGTATAAAATCTGAATGCAGAAATGGTTTCAGTAGAATTTGGTCTTCCATTTTATTATGTTCAAAATAATTTGTTTATTATATAGTAGATTTTTTTATCTTTAATTTTATAATGCTCAAAATAAACATAAATGTACTTATGTATTCATTTTTGTTGGTTTTTACAGTTCTCAACCAAATATTTTTATGATAGATGTTGGGTAGATTGATTATGATTCAATACATTTCAATTATTTAGAAAGATAATTATTATTATTATTTTTTTTAATTCAATATTAGTGATATAAACAATTATATTATGGCCTTGTCTAATTGTTTGATGAAATGTTTTTTTTTTAAGAATTAACTAATATAAATCTGCATGAAATCATTACTTTTTGTTGTTTAAAATCTATTTCTGAATGCAGAAATGATTTCATTAGAATTTAGTCTTCCATTTTATTATGTTTAAAATAATTTGTTTATTTTATCACTGATTTTTTAATCTCAAAATAAACACATAGATGTACTTATGTATTCATTTTTATTGGTTTTTACTACTCTCAACCAAATAAGAAAATGTTTTATACATTGATTATTAATAAAAATAAACATTTTTCAGAAAAGATGGACTAAATCCATCCAGCCACTCATAAGGGGACGGGGCACCTTCTTTTGAATAATGTAACACGTGTTTATGTGTTTTGTTTGTATCTTTTAAAAACTTTTTTATTAATCTCACATACTCGTATACCAATTATGCAAATATTCATTTATACATTTTTTTTTTGCATGTCATAAAATTATATATGAAATATAACATATTGTTTACATGCATGTAATTTATACTTTCTTTTTTATTTAAATGGTATAATATATCATGTAAATTAGATTTTGAATTGTAATGAGTTGTATTTTATTAGTATGTGTAATATTTGTTGTATTGAATTTGAATGATGTGTAAATTAAAATGATGTATATATTTAGTGTTTATCATGTTATAAATATTTTTCAAATATTTTTATTTAATTTTATATTTTATTTAATTTTATATTTTATTAAGACAATATTTTTTTTATTATATTTGCAGGAGTGTATTAATTTTGTAATTTTTAATAATAGATGAATTTTTATTATAATATTCTGTGATATAAATTTTTATGTATATAAAATGTGTGTGTTTTTTTTTAATATGTTTTTTTTAATTTATATGCTTTAAATTTTAGTTAATTTAATTATTTAACTTTTTGTATTTAAGGTTGTGAAAAACTCTTTAATACTTATTTAATTTTGTAATTTTCACTAAAGATGAACTTTTATTATAATATTCTATGATATAAATTTTTATATGTATAAAATGTTTTTTTATTTGTATGTTATAAATTTTAGCTAATTTAATTTTTTGTATTTAAGGTTGTGAAAAACTATTTAAAAAAATCTTAATTTATATATAATTAATTTTAATGACAACAATAAATATTATTAAAATATTAAAACTATTAAAATTTTAAAACATTTTTAAAATCTTTATAAAAATTTATGATTTTGATTAAGACATATTTCATTTTATATGAATTAAAAAGCTTCACTTAGTTATATTTAGATCTTTACAAAAACTTATGATTTTAGTTGAGACATATTTCATTTTATAGGAACTAAAAAGTTTCACTTATGTAGATATAGTTATTTAAAGTAAATTAAAAAACTTTTCACTCATCTAATATATATTTTAAATTTTAACTTCTAAAAAAACTTATGATTTTGATTGAAACATATTTCATTTTATATGAATTAAAATTTTTTACTTAATTATTTAGATATAATTATTTAAAATTAATTAAAAACTTTTCACTCATTAATATGTATTTTAAATATTAACTTTTATATATATTTATTTTAAATATTTCATTTTAATCTAATATATATTTTAAATATTAACTTTTATATATTTATTTAGATATAGTTATTTAAAGTATATTAAAAAACTTTTCACTCATCTAATATAATATATATTTTAAATGTTAATTTTTATATATGTTTATTTTCAATATCATTTAAAATTTGTATATATTAGAATTTATTTAAATTCAAAACAATTTTAACTATATTAATTAATTATAATTTTTTATATATTAATATTTTTTATTATTTAAAATTCAAAATTATATACATTCTCTTTTATTATTAATTATCACAATATAGTTTTTTGGTCAATATTAGTGATCACAATATAGTTTTTTGGTCAATGATTGCTTCCATTGTTATCTAAAGTATGAAATCTGCATCTTTCATATGATTCTCTAAATTTTGAATTTTAATCAATAATCACAATATAGTTTTTTGGTCAATATTATTATTAGTTTTTTGACCAATGATTGCTTCCATTGATATGTGAAGTATGAAATCTGCATCTTTCATATGATTCTTTAAATTTTTTGTTATCTTCGATTTTGTGACATTATCGAAGCTCTATGTTTTTGGGTAAGTACCATGGAATGAGTGAATGATTCTGTCGCTGCTTGGTGCATCCTATAAATTGAATATATACTATTCATCATCTAGTAGATAAGATACACTAGACAATGAACCAATAATTAGCTAACTATATAGTACTTAATGTTAGCCTATATTTCTATAAAATGAATGTCTTTGCACTTCCAAAAGAGGAATAAATGTAGTTGTACTTGCTGGTGATCTTTCTTCACCTCCTCGTCAATTGTTTTGCTTTATTTATTAATTAATGTACAGGAGAAAGCTTACCAATTATTTTAAATGTTAACTTTTATATATGTTTATTTTTAAGATGATTTAAAATTTGTATATATTAGAATTTATTTAAATTCAAAACAATCATAACTCTATTAATTAATTACAAGTTTTTTTATATATTAATATCTTTTATTAGTCAAAATTCAAAATTATATACATTCCCTATTATTATTAGTTATTACAATATAGTTTTTTTGGGCCAATGACTGCTTTCATTGCTATGTGAAGTATGAAATTTGCATCCTTCATAAGATTCTTTAAATTTTTTGTTATCTTGGATTTTGTGACGAGGTTCTATGTTAATGGAAATATTAAGCACCATGGACTGAGTGAATGATTTGATGCATCCTGTAAGTTGAATATACACTATTCATCATCCCAACAGATAAGATACACTAGGTAGTGAGCCAATAATTAGCTAGCTATATAATACTTAATGATAACCTATATTTCTATAAAATGAATATCTTTACACTTCTAAAAGAATTTACTCTTTTACTTATCTCAAAAAAATAAATGTAGTTGTACTTGCCAGTCACCTTTCTTTCACCTCCTCTTTGTCAATTGCTTTGCTCTATTTATTAAATATATAAGAGAAATCTCTCCAATTATTCAGATCTATGCCTCCGACTTTCCATTTCTTAAGATAATTGGCCTTTAAAAATGTGCTTTATGCTACCTTTAAAAATATGATTTGAAGGATTAATAATATTGAATGGAAAAACAATTACAAGGATAGTCATTTGTTTGTAGAATTTTTATAGATATGAAGAAAATAAAAAAACAATGGATTGCATATGTTGTGTTTATATGAAATCATTTTTTTTAAATTTAGGGACAAAAACATAGCTAAGTTACGTTTGCAATAATATCTAACAAAAAAAACAATGTGTTTGCAGTAATATCTAACAAAAAAACAATGGATTGTATTTGCTGTGTTTATATGAAATTACATGTTTTAAAATTTAGCGAGAAAAACATACCAGAGTTAGGGTTACAGTAATATCTAATGGACTTAATGAAAAAAAGGATCCACATAAAGAACTTTATGCAAAGTACTAAGACTCTGATATTCCAGAATCCTGACCATACTAAAAGTCTGATTTGGACTATACCCGACTTTGTATAAAAGGCTTGGAGTTCTCAAGGTTGAATGCAGTCCTCTGGCTTTGCGTTAACTCTTATGAGAACATCATCTGAGATAGCAAGCAGACCAGAGTTGGTTACAGTAATATCTAATGGACAAAAGTTCTTATTGAAAAAGAGGATCCACAGAAAGAATTTTATGCAAATACAGAGTTGGACTGTACTAAGACTCTGCTATGCCAAACCATACTAAAAATCTGATTTGGACTATACCAGACTCTGTGTAAAAGGGTTGGAGTTCTCAAGCTTAAATGCAGTCCTCTGGCTTTGCTTCAAATCTGATGAGAACATCATCTGAGATAGCATGCATACCAGAGTTGGTTACAGTAATATCTAATGGACAGAGGTTTTTATTGAAAAAGAGGATCCACAGAAAGAACTTTATGCAAATACAGAGTTGGACTGTACTAAGACTCTGCTATGCCAGACCATACTAAAAGTTTGATTTGGACTATACCAGACTCTGTGTAAAAGGCTAGGAGTTCTCAAGGTTGAATGCAGTCCTCTGGCTTTGCTTCAACTCTGATGAGAACATCTGTTCTCATCTGAGATAGCATGCATACCAGAGTCTATCTAATGGACAGAGTTTCTTAATGAAAAAGAGGATCCACCGAAAGAATTTTATGCAAATACAGAGTTGGACTGTACTAAGACTCTTCTATGCCAGACCATACTAAAATTCTGATTTGGACCATACCAGACTCTGTGTAAAAGGGTTGGAGTTCACAAGGTTGGATGCAGTCCTCTGACTTTTCTTCAAATATGATGAGAACATCATCTGAGATAGCATGCATACCAGAGTTAGGGTTACAGTAATATCTAATGGACATAGGTTCTTATTGAAAAAGAGGATCCAGAGAAAGAGCTTTATGCAAATACAGAGTTGGACTGTACCATACCATACTAAAATTCTAATTGTAAAAGGGTTGGAGTTCTCAAGGTTGAATGCAGTCCTCTGACTTTGACTCAACTCTGATGTGAGAACAACATCTGAGATATCATGCATACCAGATTTTGGGTTACAGTAATATCTAATGGATAGAGGTTCTTATTGAAGAAGAGGATCCACAGGAAAAAAATTATGCACATACAGAGTTGGACTGTACTAAGACTCTGCTATGCCAGACCATATTAAAACTCTGATTTGGACTATACCAGATTCTGTGTAAAAGGGTTGGAGTTCTCAAGGTCGAATGCAGTCGTCTGGCTCTGCTTCAACTCTGATGAGAACATCATCTGAGATAGCATGATCTGAGGGCAGAAGCCAATATACACTAATTGTGAGAATGAGAGCGCGGGTTTTTCATGACTTCATCTCTGCTTGTGTAGCCAACACCACCATCGAGGCCATCAACATTATGCACCTCTGTTGCTAGTCCGTTTTCTGCTTCCTTAAACTTGAATTTTCGTGTTCAAGCAGGGAAATCCTTCCCTCATCTCTTTCAGATTTTAATTTTCACTGTCAACCATGGAAACCGTTTCCCTCGTCTCTTTGAGTTTGCCCGAGGAACATCGACTTTGGATCTTGTGCACAGATCCCTTCAAATATTTCTCTTTGAGTTCACCCGAGGAGGATCGACTTTGATCTTGTGCATAGATCCCTTCAAAGATTTTCACAACACAAGTTTAAACATTTTACATTTGGTTGTTTTTCCGAGTTTTCTAGAGATTTTTCAGCTAACTAAATCCATTTATACATTCATAAATACAATTTAAATAAAAAAACAAAAATTTTGTCCAAATTTAAATTGCAACGTCTTTCCACAACCACCTACTTCCTATACATAATACATACATCAACACGTATAAATGAGTCGAGAAAA
>CBVK0102092121.1:0-17446 GCA_900067695.1 Picea abies | reverse complement strand
CCACTGGCTGTCTGAAATAGGATATATGAAATCTACATCCAACAGTTTCTATTATTCTTTTTTGACAATGTCCCTAAGATGAGGGTTTAATCTTCGTTGGGGATGTCGGATGGGTCAGAAATATTTTTCAATATATTTATGATGTGTACATAGTTGGGGATCAATTCCCTTCATGTTGGGATACTCCCAGGAAAAATCCTGTTGATATTTAGAAATAATCTGAATCAATTTTTGTTGTTGTTGCTCATTCAAATTGGAATTAATATTCAAAAAAAATCCTGGTGAGATTTCAACTGTAATGTTGTTATGGATAGCAGTAGTGGGAATCTGTTTCTCCATCAATTCTTCCAAAGGATCTCCCTGTGCTTCATTATCTAAAACAATTTTTAGCATTTGACATGTTGGGTTGCTTACAACAGTTGGGATTTTATAAAGCTATCGATCACATCATCTTCTAGTTGATTTTTTATCCCAACATCTTCTTCTAATGTGAGATGAGATGGTAGGTTTTCTTTTGGATATCTAGATGGTTGCAACTGCTGATGTATGACAGACAAACTTGGTCTAGTGAGAGGACACAAGATAAGGTTTTTTATAGCACCTCCTCTAGAATTTTCCATGTTTCCTATGTGACATCCTATGTGTGCATATGTTGTTTCTAACCATGGTCATACTAATATTAATGGGTGTCCATCGAGTCTACTTATTGGGTTGATAACTAGGAAATCAACTGGGTATTCCCAGGAGTCGACCAAAATTTCTATGTCCTATAAGGTGCCAATTGGTTTAACCACCGATCTATCAGCCAGTTCCAACATAGTTGAATTAGGTTTGAAGGAGGTGATACCTAGGATATTACAGATCTTGGTAGTCAGAATATTGATGGTTGCCCCCAAATCCACCAGTGTATTTGGAAAAAAAGCAACCTTGTATCTCAATTGTTACCATGAGATTCCTTGGGTCTGTGTACTTGTCTATCTCCTGCTTGCCTAGAATAAGATCAGACAAAGTTCCTACCACATGAATAGTTGAGGTATTCTTATTTTTCCTTCTGATATTCTTCCCACACAGTTCTTTAATTGTTTTTGCATAAATTGGGATGTCTTGTAAATCCCACACAGTTCTTTAATTGTTTTTGCATAAATTGGGATGTCTTGTAAATCCTGTGGGGGTGGAATTTTAACACATAGATTATTTAGTTTCCCGACAATATCAAATTTAGGATATACAATTGTTTTTTATATCATTATCCTTTTGGGAAATGGGGGAGAATAAATTGCGTCTTTGTCAGGATTTTGTTGCTCGACTGTGTTTTCTTCCTGTTCTGTTTCTTCTGTTATGACCACAGTCAATGGTTTTATTGTTGTTTGTACATCATTCTCATTCTCCTGTTCTTGTTGAATTTCACTTTCCTCAGGATAAATTACACGTCCCGATCTCAACTAGAGTTTGTTTCACCCTACAGAGTTGGTTTCACCCTCCAAATTCTCAACAAATTGCATGAGCTGGACTCGTCTGTTATTAGGATTCAGGTTGGGTTGAGCTAGTAATTGAGGGAACATTTGAGGTTGAGTATTCTATGGTAATTGAAGTGGAGATTGTAAAGTGGGTTGATCTTGAGGAGCCATTCCCATGGGTTGACTGGTGAATACCATGGGGCACTTCCAGTTTTGACTCCAATTGGGGGCTTGGGCAGTTGTGCTAGTCCACTGTGAAGGATACGGGTTATTATTTGAATTATTCAAAAATGGGATAGGGTATTGCAAGTTAGGCCAAGTAGGATTAGCAGCTCGTTGATTTGGCTAGGGTGCAATAGGATATTGTTGGGACTGCCAGTTGGGGTTAATAAATGGTTGGCCCTGCCGTGTGTTTCCAGAATTATGTTGTTGATTATATTTCAAGATGAGATTTATATATTTCGGGACGGGAAAAGTATCTTTTTTATTAGCATCAATACAAATCAACTTACAATGATTTCTAAGATTGGCCACCGTTCCACGATCCTGATCCTGGGCTCTTCCTCTTCTTTCTGTCCTCCAACTGCTGCTGCATGAGTTTCTCCTAGAGCTTGAGGCAAAGCTAAAGGGTTGGGGACAAAATTGGCTTGGCAATTTGGCAGAGTTTCTTTGCTATGATTTTCCTCCTTTGAATAGTACCCCTACCCCTCCTTTTATAGGCTAGGAGGAGCTAGGGTTCCTGGCGAACTCTCGGCCATGCATGGCTCAGAGTTCCAGTTAACTGACAAAAAGCCTTGAGTCCCGACGGAAACTTTCCTGATTTTTTGCTTTGTTAGGTACCCGCGGGCTGTAGTGGGTTAGCCCGTGGATACCTGCGTGCAGTATAAGGACAACAAGCGGATGCCCGTGCCCAGTGAGAATTTAGGGCGCGGGTTGCTTGTTTTAAGTGGTTTTTTGAGGATTTGTTCAGCATGGCTTTGGCTAGGAAGAGGCATGAGTAGGCCTGATGCCAGGTAAACCTGTATGGTGCATTTTAGGGTTATAACAGACTTGTATTCTCGATCTAGTTCATGTACTACCACGTGAACACCTGATACACAATTGGACAATGTCATCATACGTTTCTTGATAAATATCACCTTTTCCCATTAAATTCATTGTTTCTACCCATTCATCCTTTATACCTTTTATTAGAGTGGCTTTAAGTACCTAAACTGGTAGTGTATCGTAAGGTGATCTCTATAGGTTATATTGAAATATTTCAACATATTCCTCTAGTGTTTCATTTTCTTTTGCAGTCATTTTAAACATTTCATCCTTTAAATCCCTAGTTCTACAGTAGTCTTGATATTTCATAAGGAAGGCTTGTTTCATTTCATCCCATGAATTTATAGTTCCTCCCCCCAATCCCATAAACCATAGTAAAGTTGATCCTTTTAAAGTGGAAGGGAATAGCTTTAGTTTCTGGGCTTCAAAGGTATAGTCATAGCCTCTACACAGGACATCAAACTCGAATAATAATGCGTCAGGATATTTTGAAATCAATCCATTGAAGGTTGGAAGATTCTTTATTGGAATGGCTTTCATTGGTGCATTAGCAACCGAATCGATTATAATATATTCCAAAGTGGAAGTATGCAGCCGCGATTGATTTTTTTGTTCCATTTGGTCGAAGATATTCCAATAAACTTCAGGTATTTATTGACCTGGGTGTTATATTCAAGGTGATTGATTACTTGGTTCCTTAGGATATTTAATCACGCTACCTATGTTTGGTATTTCAGGCATTCCTTCTCCTGCTAGAATCACAGGAGATCTAGGTTCAATTGGTGGTGGGTTTGTCTCAACAATTACACTGGTCTCCCTTTCTCCTTCTTTCAAATTACAAAAAATTTCCTCGTCTAAAGGACTAAAAAGTGGAGTATGTGTATTTTGGAAAAAAAATTTAGACCCTTCAGTTCCGTTATGAACCTTAGCATGAGCTGCAGTTGGTGAATTTGTTTCTTGAGGGATTTTGGTAGAACCTTTTCAAGCTCCAACTGAGGCTTGAGATTCAAAATTTTGGATGATTTCATCTATGAAAGTGCTCCTTCCAGGGGGCATCGGTCCCTGGGATTTTGTAGTTTTTTGTGGGGTTTTTTGTTTTTTAGGTTATTTCTTCTTAGTCATACACACAAAAACAAATTATATGCACCTATATAACCTCTATGCATCAACTTAAGGTAGGTGTTTACACGAGAATTTTACTTATTGCCTACGTAGGTTCTTACCTTCTGTTTTCAATACCTCATCCTCCAGAGATGAAACTTATGCTATCTTTGACATTCTCCCTGACAACGGCACCAAAATGTTGTTCTCTAAAGATGTCCTAAAAAAAACCTTAGTATGACAATAATTTATCAATCAAGGATTCGTCTTATCTTTCAAGAATGTCAACAAAGTCTATGTTGATAGTCGCAGAGGTTTAAATCGTGTAGATAATTCAACTACAACAAATATGGGTCTATCTAAATTGCTGCAATAATCAAGTTCTTCACGCATTCATTAAAAACTATGAAACTAATAACTCAGTCAACAGAATTGTAATCTGAAAAATAACGCACCATGAATCAAAGCATCAATCAATTTGTTGAATTCATTTATCTAAGAAACAATAATTTATTCTATGAAAAAACTTAATGAATCAATCTCTCAATGATTAATTAATCTACTGGAAAGGAACAACAATCTACTCCATATTTAATAAGGAACAACAAATGTGAATTAAACTAAAGGAACAACAAATTAGAATTAAACAAAAGGAACAACAAATGTGAATTAAGTGAAAGGAACAACAAATGCGGTTTTCAATGAAAGGAATCCACAAGCTATAAATTAACGACAATTGGAAATGGAACAAAAATCGATAATATTCAAATGGAACATCTATTCTCTAAAAATGGAACAACTTAACTAATTTATAAAATAATCAACACATTAACAAGTTTATCTTAACTGTTGAAAGGAAATTCAAATCACAAAACTATAATAGAATTTATAAGATTACAGATGAGATAGTATCTCCTATTGACTGGGCCCATGATATTCAAAAGATATTGCTACTTAAAACTTAGTACGCATAAATGATCAAAACAATAGAATCTTTCATTAATTCCATAACTGATAAATCATTTACAATGGATTGTTGTACAGAATGTCAACAATTAAGAGATCTAAATGTTTGGCTAAATTCCCTGGGTATCTCTCTATTGTTCACTATCCTTTATATATTACAATGAAATAAGTAAATGAAGCTATCCTAAGGATCGAGAGATCCTCAGTATTTATTTTACTATTTATGAATATTGCAAGATAAAGAGTCAATCTTCCTTTAAACTATTTTGTGCCAGATTTCTTCGATCTTCAATGGCCTGTGCATATTCATGATCTTCTTAATTATCTTGAGTAAACAACAATTGTCCATTTCTGCATAAAATCAAAATAATTCAAACCAAAATTCAGAAAATATCTAATATCATTTAATAATATTTCCTAAAGTCTTTTTAACCATTTTCTTTCCTAATTACTTCAAATTAGTAGAAAAGTCAACAAAGAATATATCACAAATTAGAGTAACAAGGAGAATAATTATACCTTTTTCCCAACCCAACATCTAGTAAGAAAACATAGGAGTCTGAGATAGGGAGATCAATCAAATCCAATTGTCATATAAGTATAGTTGGGAGCCTCATATAACATAGGATTTAAAAACAAGGTTGTGTAAGAAAGAGTTGAGGAGATTACCCCTCTAAAACTTGGCCAAGTGTAGTGGATTTATTATATACATGGGTTTCTCTAGTTCCTTTACCTCCCTGAGAGGTGGTGCTTTCAGAGATTTGTAATTTTCTAGCCTACCCATATGTTCATTCCCAACTGTTGACTACACCCCTCGAACATTGAATATGAGTTGGGATCCTTAGTTTCCTTTCGTAGGTATCTCAAAGGTGACTTTAGGGTTTTTTTTTTTGGTACTTGAGGAAGATGGTGTATCATGCTATTCGTATCCTTGGAGGGTGCCCCACAAAACAAGGGTTACTTGCATCGTGTAGGGTTGGTATGTGGGGGTCATGGTAACTGCTTCTCATTCCTTCATTCATCAGTTGTGGGACTTGGTCAACCCGTTCCAATTTTTAGAAAGTCCCTTTCCACCCTTTCATTGCTTTGGAATTAGAAACTTATCCACCTGCGCTAAAGTTTTGGAGAAGTTTCTTGTTTGTGATTTTTCTATTAGGATTTTTTAGTGGAGTATTGCTTTGTATAGTCGACCTTATTTTTTTTCCACATCACCACTTTCAGATCAATGATTCAAGGTAGTTGACCAATCACTTTGTTGGTCAGGAAGGACCAATGGTATTTCTCTTGAAAGTGTTGAGCCACCTCCTAGAAGGCATATGCTTTTATACCATAGGTTTGTCATATTCAATGTGTGAGACATTTTTGGAAATGAACAATATCGCAAGGGATGAACCTATGCATAATAATGTCATAGAAAAAGTTCTTAAGGATACCAACCAAAGGACCCCTTCCAAGGGGATTCTTGTGCTTTCCCATTCTTAGGAAACATTGGTACCCCCTTGATGGCCACTTTGAACATTCTTGGGTTGGATGTAGGACTACCAATTTGGTTTTGAACCACTCTGAATGTCCCCAATTATCTTGATGCTTTTTAGATAAGAACCTTATGTCATGGGAATAAAATGAATGTTGATCCTTTATCATCTTCATCCATGAAGACCACTCCTCTTCTTTCTCCCTCTTCTGGTGAAATTCTCACTATTAGTAACCAAAAGTATAAAATAAATAGGGAGAGGAAGATTAAGAAGAAGTCATTGGCCTCTGCTAGTCATGTTGGAGACATCTAACTAGCCTCTAAGAGTCATGCTAGGATTGCAATTCTAGTCACTGTTATTCATACTGCACCAGGTCACCATCCTCTATGATTCATGCTAGGAGTACAATTGCAGTCACTGTTATTCCTATTGGCATCCAGTCACCATACACTACAAGTCATGTTGGAGACTAGTACCTAGCCTTTAGAATTCATGATGGGAGAAAGAAAATGGCCTTTGTGAGTCATGCTGGGGGTGAAAGCATAGTGATTGCAAGTCATACTAGCATCAGGTCACCAACCTCTATGATCCATGTTGGAGACCAACATCCAACCTCTTCTAGTCATGCTGGGGGGAAGGCCCAGTCCCTATAAGTCATAATGGAGTTAAACAACCAACCTGTTCGAGTCATGTTGGAGATAAGTCAAGAACCTTTGTGAGTCATGTTGAAGACAAGAAGCCAACTACTGCAAGTCATGTTGGGGGAACAAGTGTACTTACTACTACTCATATTGGAAAAATATCACTAACCCCTGCAAGTCATGTTGGAGGTTAGATACCAGCCTCTACAAGTCATGCAAGGAGTATGTCACTAGCCAATGCAAGCCATATTGTGGGAATTAATATTGTTGAGAATCCTAGAAGAATAGGATGTAAGATGAATTTCCCTTGTAATATTTACAAGGGAGATCACCTTACTCATATATTTCCTGGTATTCCAAAGGTACTAATACTATGGTCCTTATCTAAAGTCCCTTCTACTTACGAGAATTTTGTTTTTTACCAACAACCTATTTAGTCATTAATTGATGAAGTGGTCATGTTGATGCACTATTTCGCCAATCCCACTCTTCTTTTAGGGGGTAATTCATCTCTTAAGCATGTTCTCTCCTATCCTATTGAAGAAGTGATCACATCGATGAAATATTTGATCAATCCCACTCTTCTTTTGGGGAATTATGTATCTTTCTACTATGTATTTAACATTTATATTTTAGTACCTTCTGAACAAGAGGGCATTCCACTCTCTTCAAGTATGCCCCATCCAATTCCTAGGATGGATTCCTATGCTTGGAATGATATTATTGAGCCTCACCTTCCTTCTTATTCACCCTTCCAAATAAGGGTTGAATTGCATTCAAAAATAATTTATTCATGTATTGTATATGAAGGAGCCTCTATAAGTATTTTATCCTCCTTAGTTTAACAATCTTTGGGTTCTCCCAATATTGTGTCTGCTACTATTGAGTTGTTGTATTTATATGGAATACCGAGTGCACATTTGTGGATTATTCCTTAGTTTCTTATCCCGTTAGGTGGGAATATTTTCCTAGTTGATGTGTTAGTGGTGCCAGGCCCTTTATATTTCAATATGATTCTTGGGCATGATTATGTGTATGATATGAACGTTGTGTTTTCTACACTCTTTTGAGTGATGAATTTTCCTCAAAATGGAATCATTTTCACTATTGATCATATTTCATATGATAATCACCATCTTAATTTGTCTTTATCTCACTTTTCCCTTTGTATGTTCCTAGTGTTTGAGTAGACTCCTCCCCACCATGGGTGAACTATGTGGCATCATATCCTCGGTGTTCAATTTCTTCTGAGAAAGTTCCTTTACAGTCATGTTTTCTTTCTATAGACAAGGTCTCAACAATCTATCATGTGGTTTATCCAATGGGGGCATGGGAGCCTTTGTTTTCCCCTTTTTCCCTAAGTAATATGGCATTTCCTCTTGAGTTTGATCTTATTGTTTGTGAGACCTTGAGACCTAGTATCGGTGATTCTTTGAGTCCTGATTTCTTGGATGTTGAATTTACTTTAGATGAGGCTATCCACGAAGATATGATTATGGATTTTTGACCTATTTCGAAACTAGAAACTTTACAAGTTGATTACCAAAGAAACCTGTGGCCTGATCCTAGCAATAGTTTCTACCTGAAGAAGTACTATGCATAAACCACAAGTCCATGTGGTAATTTGTACCATATTGTACTTTTAGGGTTTCCAAGTTTTGTATTACATAACACATATTATTATCATAGGTTTATATATTGGATTTATTAACTTCCAGGTGAGTGTTGTTGGTATTATATATAGGAATTTGGAGACATTTTTCTTTGGTGCATTTTCATCATGTTGATCTATTCTGATAGGTAATCATATTGAAATTGGCATATAGGTTAGGTTTTTCCCTACATGATTTTTTATTTTTATTTTTTTCCTAGTTCATTTTTACTTAGTATCAACCCCATAGATTTGTGACACAGAACCTCCTTTATTGTTTAGAAGTGTTGTGAGTGGTAGAGCATACCATTCAAGAATGCCCTCGTTATAACCTTGTTCGCGGTTTGTCTTTCATGCTGAAGTAATTTTATAGGATTGACAGCCCTATTTAGTCCAACCATGAATTTGCATTAAATACTCATAAAATGTTCTCATTTTTATTATGGTTAATACCCCATGGGATTTTGACATTTATGTGTTAAGTTTTATTGCATTCCTTTTCTTGTGATTTTGAGCCTAATGTCAGCTTCAACTTGATGTTGTTTAGCATCTTTCTCATGCATTCTCATCAGTTGATATCCTTACAATCTTTTCCTTTGCAACTCAACACCTTTATCCTTGGAGGAAACTTTCCTTGAGTGTCCATATCCTACACATGTTTCCTTGCATCTAGCATAGGTATGTTCCTTGTGCTAGGAACTAGTTTTTTTTCTTGCGACACCCATTTCTTCCATGTATTTTAGCATTCTTTTACTATTTTTTAGGATTTCATAATATGAAAAAGAAAATAAAATAAAATAAGAAAACAAATATAGTGGGAATGAGTCTTATTTTCAGTTATTGTCAGCAATCAAGTTACCTCTAAACAAAGCACAATTTTTTGGGTCTAGTCTCAATAATTGGGATTGTATGGCTTTAGGAAATTGAAATAGTACAACAAACTTCTTGCTCCTTTGGCTGGTTATTATTCTATTCACTATCGAGAGTATTTCATTGCCTCCCACATCACAAAATTATGTCAATGCTCATTTTCATTTCATGCTTCCTAAGACACATATTGTGTTGTGTTCTTGTTCAAAATAAGTTTATCTTATGTTGGACATTCCACTAAATTCTTGACTTTACAAGTCGTCCTTTTCATGTGTCAATTAATTCTTAGAATAAAAAGTATCTTTGTCTTATAATCATGCTGGTATGGAGGGTACCCATTGAATTCTTATCAATGGGTTAATATCTTATCCACTATGACACATTTCTTTGAGAGTTTGATATACAGTTGCATTGTAGCCTTATTTACATCATTTATAGGTGACCTTGTGTTCAATAGATGGCATTCCATCATTGGTCATTGACTGAGTGGTTTCCCTTATGTTCAATGGAAAGACCATTATTCACACAATGTGATTCATGTAGTACCTTGTATTCCATTTTTCCCCTTTGGTGGTTTCCTCTCTTTTATCAGAGGTATTCATCATTGGATGTTATTCACATGCTCTCTTTTGTGCACTATTTACATATGGTGCACACATGAGATGTACTTCTTGGTGATTCTTTTTAACATTTTCATATGTGTCCTTCCAAATATTTGGTCTTATACTACTCCTTATGTTTGTTGATGGGGGATGCCTTAATTCCCTCCTTCCAGTGGATCTCTTCCTATCGACTTTGACACATCTTGTTGTGGGATATAGATCTAGATTGTTTATTAGTACCTTGGGGATTGCAGTCATCAATGGCAGGTTCCCTTGCTATTGACAATGGGAATACATCAATTTCCCCTTATCAATAGATTCTATCGGGTGTTTGACATTTGATCCTATATTCATACTTTTTTTATTGAACTAGGTACCTTAACGCCCATTATCATTATCGGTGGGTTGTCTCATGTGTTTTAATTGTATACATCAATGATTGACAATCAAATCTTGTCTCACTATGTTCAACTTCAACAAATATATTTTCATAGTGTAGACTTGTAACATACCCATCGACCAAACTTGGTCATGCCACACAAATAATTTCTCTTTATAAACTCTAATGCCATAATGTAATGTTTCCAACACTCAGCTGAGAAACATTACGTGCAGAAACTCATTAAATTGTTAATATTTACTACTAATTAAATTCATGTAGATTATGATTCATAGATCACACACAATGTTGACCAATTGACTAATACCAAATCTCTGAATGCATCTAGAAGAATATATTAAACATGAATATAATTGTTCAAGAAAAAAATAAACACACAACATTCATATAAACAATTTACACAATGGAATTAACATATGAATATAATATAAAAGCTTATCTGCTAATGACTAACCAATTGGATGAAAACAAAGGATGAACCTCCCAACCATAGGAAATGTTAATCATTTTCTCTCATTACCAAGTGACGCCCTAGATGAGGCTATGAGTCCAAAAGGAGATCCAATCCACTAGCTATCCAGTCTCCACACAAAGCAGCCCCAAACCTAGGTTCTAGTATAATAACAGTTTCAAACCTCCAACTCTCTCTTTTCCCCACAAATTCCACTACCCAATGAATGTACCCCCTTTAGTGCTCACAATCCCTTGGGCTATACCATTCATTTATTAGGGCCACAAGTGCATTCAGTTAAACATGAATAACTTTCCCCACAACCTACACTACCCAAGGAATGTACCCCATTCACTGCTCAAAGTCCCTTGGGATGTACCATTCATTTATCAGGGCCACTAGTGCATTCGGTTTCCTAGGAATCACTTACCTGGTAACTCTAGGAACTCTCAATTGTTTCATATTTTTTCACAACATCCTTCACAAGGATCTGAGATATTTCCTCCATAGGAAAATAGCACCACAGGCTCACAGCTCGATTTATAGGAACACATTCCTATTTCTCAGCATAAAAAAAAAAACAAACAATGGTTTCCTTCAATTAAACCATGGTCGATCCTCTCCCCATCCCTATTCTCTCCTTTGTTGTTCAAAAACTATGTGTAAAAAATGTCTCCCTCTGCATACAAATTTTCTCTTCTTCATTGATTTCTTGACTCACAATATTCTCAAAGATGATTGTACTTCATCCCATTCTCTCCAATAAATATGGGATGTGACCACTAACACCCACCCTCTTACATGAGTTTAATTCTTAGCCTCTCGTACATTCAATCTACAAATATAATGTTATACACAAAGATAATAATTTCAGGAATGCGGGTTGGATTAATACTCATGAATAATTCCCCTTTGGACCCCTCTCTCTTGTGGAATCATATCCCCCCATAATTCTTCATTTTTTTTTCTTATTGGAGCTAGGGATTATTCCTTTTATTAATTAATCAATGTTCATAACATGCAATTCGGCCCCTGGCCACATTAGATCAATACAATCTATTCTTCCCAATGCATCGACTCACCATCCTAATTCACATTTATACAATTACATTATAATGAGTGGTGATTAGAAATGGGGATGTTGCATTCCCCACTCCCCCTTATTTTTTCATTGTACTCAGTGTAGAACACCTTACAGGTGTAATTTTACTTTACAATTTCATCTTCCCAACCAATAATCAAGATATAGGTTCTTTGGCCCGAATTCACATAGACATTCCAACCTAAAAAAATTACATAGGAAATTTGGCCCCAATAAAACAAATACATAGGCACATATTTCCCCCAAAATCACAAATACAAAGGCACCCTGGGCCCAAACACATATATAATCCATTGGAATTCTCATACATCTATCCTGGTTTCCACTAGCTCTCTTCCTCTTGACCTTCCCAACCCAAGGAATGCGCCATTCGTTTATCAGGTATAACCCAAAGGATGTACCATCCATTTATCATGGATAAACCAAGAGATGTACCATCCATTTATTAGGGATAACCCAAGGGATGTACCATCCTTCTATCAGGGATAACCCAATGGATGCACCATCCATTTCTCATGGATAATCCAAGGGAGGAACCATATGTTTATGGGATAACCTAATGGATGTACTATTCATTTATCAGGGATAGCACAAGGAATGTTCCATTCATTTATCAGGGTATCTCTGGCACAGGTAGCTAGTAATATAATAGCTGGAAACTCAAGGGTCTCACTTCTAGGAAAAATATCAATAAAATAGCCAACAACAACCTTGCTGCAACAATGCAACTCACACTAGAGTTCACTCTCCAGGCCTAGTAACCTGGTTCTTTGACAGTGAAGCCCACATAAGAGTTCACTCTTTAGGCCTGACAACCTAGTTGTTCTATAGTGCAACCCACACAAGAGTTCAATATTCAAGCCTAACAAGTAGGTTCTTCAACAATACAACTCACACAAGAGTTCACTCTTTAGGCCTAACAATCTGGTTCTTCGATAGTGCAACTCACCCTCTAGGATCAAGCATCCCTTTCATTGTTATACAACTCCTTAGGTGATCAATCATTTTCCAAGGTGTTCTCATGTAGACAAATGCCAACTTTCTATCAGTATTCTACTAGAAATATATAACATGTGGCAATCCTCCCATCTGCATTACATGCATACAATTAACATGAGACATTATCATATAATTATAAAATTTCAAATCTATTTTACATAGGAAAATAGTGTTTCCCAAACATGAGTATTTTTCTCACAATTGTTTAGCTCTTGCAACAATAGATATCAATCTTTCCTATGGGATTACATCCCTTCCATATCCAATACCATTCTACCTGCAATTTCCTCAACTCCATGCAGCCAAACAAATTGTTAGTAGTATATTGTAACAAATTTCAATTATCAACTTCTCAAATATGGTTATATAGGAAAATAAAAATTCACATGCATGATATTTATGCTCTATGTTTGGTTCTTGCAACAGTATATTTCAGTATTTCTTATGGGCATACATCATCACCATATCTAGACCATTATGCCTACAATTTCCTCAACTTTCTTTCAACCAAACAAGATTGTTAGCACTCATGCATACTTTTAGCATTTCATGAAATGAAATCATAATTGTATGTACCCAACAATTTAATCATTTACAACCATTACTCACATTAAAATGGAATTCTACTATTCATCATATTATCTAGAATAACACTATAATTCATTGTGCATAGATTATCAACACATCAAGATTTTCATAATGTAATCAAACTTTATCAATAAATAAAACCAATGTGCCAATAATCCTGGCCACATCTACACAATGCATCATTGCATTGATTCTGGAATGCCATATGTTCATGCCATTTATTCCACCACGTGATTTGGAAGGTATGGCCCAAGCCTCAATACACCATCCAAAACCTTTCCCACAACCCATCTAATTCTTTGGATACCTTCCTCTTCAACCCATACACAACACTAGGAACATCATCCCTTAGTGTTATTTAGCGTAGGAAAAAAGGTTGCAATCCAAACCACAGTTACATAGGGAATAACCATCATGCACTTGGATAGCACTATAGCCTTTCCATATCCAAACTCATTATGGCCTCACACATGACCATCTCAAATGAGATTCATTGTTATAATAGGAGTATTGTCTCCCGACTTAACTTGGTTATGAATTCATAACCAACATAACACAATAGGAAATTAAATTTCCCATAAATACATTCAAGAAACAAATAGTATTTTCATACTCAAGGCCTCCTTCCTTTTCATCAATTCAGATAAATTGATATTAGAATGAGGGAGTTCTTACCTTCATTCCCTTCAAAATTTATAGGTTATAAAGACCTCAAATGCATATCTACATGGTTGTTATCAATTTGCTTGATGTTACTTGATCTTTCACATTTGTAGAAGCTCATTGACTCCCTTCACTAGTTTTATTGGTCAAATTTTTCTCCATCCTCATTTGTATTCATATGGATGGATATCATAAGCAACACTATTGTCATGTTATAATCATGTTTCCTAGATAGAAATTCCATCATTAGTTTTATTCAAATATCATAACATCATATAATTTGTGCATGTAGACATTCCTAAACATGATGGTGGAATTATTATAGACTAATATTAGTATGTTGATATATATATGCACATCACTATCCACCAAGCTTTCGATCTTTCATGCCTATTTTATGCACATGCATTCTATCTTTTTTCTATGCATCATGCATCAATTCTATCACGCACTCCAATGCATATCTATTTCATATTAATTAATTATTTAGCTTTATTTTGTAGATGGATGTCTTTGAATTTCTGTAGAACCTTTCTTCCCTATGCATTGTTATTTTTCTAAACTCTGTACCATTGGCCCTTATTCTACACCTGTTAGCCAAGTCTCACTTGGTCATTCTATATTTTCAACCACTAGATGGTCCAATAGTGTTGCCATGTCACAACTAGTTTATCCAAATAATTATGTCCCAACATATTTTGGCTAAATTATAAATATCCATAGCATTGTAACATGCACTATTCTCGTTGAATATTAACATTGAAATTTAATTAACCGCTTCCCATTTTTCATGACCAAACCGGCCTTGGAATACCATTATCATTGAATGGAATTTCAACATTCTAAAATACTTCTTTCATGCCTTCTTTCTAACATTCCTTTCTACCCATGTCTTTTCTCAATATTAAATATCTCTCTTCACTTCATTGAGAGATTCTCTATGAAGCACCTCTTTGGTCATTCAAGACCACCCTAGCCCAATGGAAATGCCACCTTTTTCCATTTTCCCCTATACCTTGTTTTTTCTACGTATTTTGATATAGAGGAATATTTCTTTCTTGTGTAATTTTATACAAGAGTTGTTAGATCATATCTAAAAATTCCTTCTTCCTACATTCCCATGATTTCTCATAGATTTAATTGATCTATCTATAAGCCACACCTCATGTCATGATATTCTTTCTCCTTATCTTGCAACAAGATTTTGTTTCCTTTAATATATTCATATCTTCAAGGTTATGGAGTCATCCTTTCTTCTTGTGTATGCAATGACATTCTTTACTTGTTGGGTTTATACCCTATGTGAAATATCTATTGACATTCCTTTGCAATCCATTCAATATTTATAGCATTTGAATACTAATATTCCTTTTCTTTTATTTAGACCCTTGAACGACTTCGTTGTGTCGACTGCAAATTCTGTTATGAAACCTGCCACAATATTTTCAAGCCAAAAATCTACTGCGCGGGTGAATTTGTTGTTCACCTATTATAACTACTCAATCTGTACTGGGGTCCACTCGAGCTGTCAAATCCAGTTTGTTGCGTGGTTATCCTTCAACCTTAGTATCCACTCCTGCAGTAAGTGTGGAAAATCACAAAAAAAGACAGTGTGTAAATCAGTAAACACGTATTTCTCAAGATATTTCTGGGGTGTTATTCTAGGGTTTCTGTTATCTTTCTATGCAAACTCCAACTTTTTGGTTCTTAGCCAAGTTTCAATCTCTACTTTTGTGGGATTCCACAGTCTCAACATTCCCTTCTAATGGCTCATTTCTCTCTGCCGTAATATTTTCTTGATTTGCCTCCGATAGGTCTTCAACTTATCTCATCTTCTCAACCCTCTCTTGTTCCTACCAATGGCAATGAAACCATTTGTTGGTTTAAGTCTCTTACTTACTCTTCTACTCTTCTATTCTATCTGATTTTATTGACCCATGGTTCATGTCTGTTCGGGTTTCCAACAAAGCCTCTAAAACTATCTGCCCTCTTGGTAAACCAAAAGGAAACACAACACACAGAATGAGCGACGCAGTCTCAGCCGAGATAGATTTAATGGGTGGCTGTAAGAATCAGGTGTTTATAGCCTAGTATTGAGTGCGAGATATGAGAACTGAATATTGAACCATTATTATAACTAATAAACACAATGTACTGTTATAGACGAATAAGCAGGAAATATAATAACTCATTCATTAAGCATAGCAATAACAACTGAAGACAATAAATATATGCATGCATTCATCACATAATACATATGTTACCGTGGTTCACCCCCTCCTAGGCTACGTCCATAAAGATTTGGCTCTCAACCCTTTTATTATAGTCACTCTGTTACTACAATGCCACGAGCTCACAATTCTTCCCAGTTGGGTAAGATCTATATGAGGCAGACTAGATCGCACCAGGTTCCCCAGCCCGCGATCTAACCCTCGAGATCTACCCTCCTCATTCCTCTCTATCTCAACAACTTATACAAAATAGATCATACAAAAAAATATCACATATCCGCTTGCTACAATACTTCTCGCTGTAACAACGATTAGTCTTTCTGATCACCAAAAACCCAACGATCCCTAAGTATATATCCCCACCCCTTATGATACCTAAGCATATATATTTATACATTTATGGATCTTCATCCGTTCACAATATCTTACCAAAACCCTAACCCTACCTCCATTAGGTCTTCCTTGCATGCACATGTGCTGTGCTTCCTTCCAACCGTCGCTTTCCTTGTGCACGCTTTCTTTCCCAAAATCATATTTCTTCCCTCTTTGTCTTTCTTTCCGCTTTGGTCTGCTTCCAACAATAGAACTATAGAATTTCCATATACAAACTCATCATGGCCTCACACATGACCATCTCAAATGAAATTCGTTGTTACAACAAGAGTAATGTCTCCTGACTTAACTCGGTTATGAATTCATAACTAACATAAAATAATATGCAATTAAAGTTCCATAAATGCATTCAAGCAACAAATAATATTTGCATACTCAACGCCTCCCGCCTTTTCATTGATTCAAATATTGATATTAGAATGAGGGAATTCTTACCTTCATTCTCTTCAACAATTGTACATTATAACAACCCCAAATGCATACCCGCATGGCTCTTATCAATTTACTTGATGCTACCTGATCTTTTTTTTTTACATTTGTAGAAGCTCGTCGACTCCCTTTACTAATTTTGTTGGTCAACACTTTCTCCATCCTCATTTGTCTTCATATGGATGGATACCATAAGAAACACTATTTTCATGCTATAATCATGTTTCCTAGATACAAAACCATCATTAGTTTTATTCAAATAGCATAGTATCATTATTTCATATATATATATATATATATCAACATACCACTCTTAGTATATAATAATGCCACCATCATGTTCATGCATGTCTACATGCACAAACACACATCAATATGCA
>CBVK0102092095.1:0-16666 GCA_900067695.1 Picea abies | reverse complement strand
CCGATCTCACATGCTGTTGAAGAAGATACTCTTCATCATGATCAGGAGATAAATGATTCACACTATGACAATCTTAGTGATGCTTTTGACATCATATCAAACGCATCTACTGTTGTTAGTTGTCATGAAGATCAGGTTTTTATCTCTGAAAACCTTGAAGATGTTGAACAAACTGATGGATTTACAAGTGACAGTTTCAGATCTGCAGTGGTTAAGAAAGATAGCCTACAATGTCCAGATTTGCAAGGACTATCTAATTTTCCGCTTCCCAGATTTGAATCTGCAGCATATGTTATGGGCATCCCACATCTTCCAGACTTGCAGAAAAAGGAAATTCACAGTAGATATGAAGAATAAGGCGAGGATCTGAAAGGTCCAGATCAGCATTCCGTCTTATATGTTTCTCCGGCAGAGATCCCGCAGCCTACATTCAACAGAGAGACCAATGAACTCAGCCAGCAGCAGTTTGGTTCTCAATTGGACCAACAACAAGGAGAGGTATTTCATCATGTTTTTCATGATACTTTTGCTAACTATTTAGATTCCATGAGAAATATAAACCCAAGGATATTTTTGTCAAAAGGAGATTATTTGTTTCATCCACTCAAATCTTTCTTCTGCATGATATGGTCTTTATTATTGTTCGGGTTAAGATTCAGCATGATAGCAGTAAATCAGTTTCTTACTTGGTTGCATTGGAAATTTGATCTTACTTGATAAATCTGCCTCTACCGGATAGTGTAGGAGTAGGTAGAGGAATAAGCTCCCCATACGAGCAGTTAGATCCTTTCAATTATTGGTTGTTGAATAAACAAACAGTCTACAGGCAGGTTTTAAGTTTTCATGGTGAAAGCTGAAACAGGGCAGAACACTACAGCCATAGGGATTTCTCTTCTAAATGGCAAGCAATTTTTTTTGAGAGGCAGGTTGCAAACTCTTCAAGAGGTTATGGGTCAGACGTTCATTACAGAGGACAAAATATCCACATTACATATGAGTCAAATAGGGAAAAGGGTGCATTTAGAGATAATTGGTTCAAACCTGGTGGAATGTCCAGGGAGCTGCCAAACAGAGGAAAGCAAATACAAAGAACAAGCATCTTGAGTTAGAGGAGCAGATTACCAAAAAGAAGTGCTTTTGGTGGATAAGGTGTTTAAATCCAAATACTGTTAACCACAGAAAGCTATTTTAACCAGAATATTCAAAATTTTGCCCAGATTCGAGATATTCAAGTTGGAATGATGTGGAATCTTCTGGAATAGGATGATTATGAATTATCAAACCAAGTCTAAACACTATTCTTGAAGAAGAAAGTCAAAAATAAGTTTTTTGACTATATTTGGTCATTTTTAAAAGGCTACCTGCAAATATCAGAGGATCTAAAAATGCTTTGTATTTGAAGTTGTTGTTGTATTGATACACGATCCGGAAAAGGTTTACAGAGACATGTTTGCAACTAGCAACACCCTCTGTTGGTGGCTTCACAGCTTGAGTTTGTTATTACTTTAGACTTATCTGTGGCTTCTTTATGATTGTTCACACAATTCAGTGGATCTTTGGTTTACTATAGTCCTTGATCCTGTTTTTATACCTTAGGAAAATGCTAGTGGTGGTGCAACTTGGTCTCCTCATTATGTTTCTGGAAGGCCGAAATATGCAATTGGGGAAAATCCCCATTTCTCTCTTAATCATGGAAGATAGTCATGGTGTATGTGCCTGTTGACCTCATACTGAGAATTGGAAGTAGATCCTAGTATTTTATATCAGTTGGGGACTTTACTTTTGGGAGATCATCCAGAGTCAAAAGTGCATGTACTTGAGGTGTGTGGTTGTTTGCTTTCACTTGCATTTCATGGAGACCTTCTGCGTGAGAGAACTACTGCTAACAAAATCTTCCAAATGATCCTGGAAATGCTTGGCTTTTCAAAGGAGGACATCCAAAGGATCCCAAGACTTTCACAGATTGGATGAGGGCAGCTCATGTCAATGTTTGCTGACATTGAACCATTCCACAAAGCTGCAAAAGGAACATCAACTTTGGCGGGGATGGATATATATAGACAACTACATCTGTGCACTGTTTTTGTTGAATACCATATATGCATTTGGCTGTGGCTTACTGGCATCTGGGGTTGGCATTGGCTATTGGATCCGTGGCTTTACAAATATCTGTTACCATTCATTTTTATCCTCCTTTTGCATATGTAACTTTTCTTGCAGGTCTTTTCCAGGAAGAAGATTTACACTTGAAGGATGTCTACTATTCTAAGCTGAAGGATTTTATGGGAAACTGTTGCAATAGAGTGCAAGACTGATTTGCACGTATTGAACATATAATGAGCAACATGAGAAGTGAAGCCTGAGTAGCTTCACATGTTAGGGAAATAAAATAGGATAAATCAATCAGTCACCAAGAAAATTAAGTGCAAAACAGAGCAGAGGGATATTCTTTTTGCACAGGTAATCGAGAATCATCAAGTTTTGATTTTTGGGTAAATTTTTGTTTTCGGTGGTTTAGGCGAGCCTGTGTGTGTGCTCATTAACCACCGAAAGGGGCTGAATGACTCCATGGCCCAATACTAAAGGCACAAGGTCTGCTAGGTTCTTGAACACCTCATAGGGAGATGCCCATCCCAGTTGGAGCCAAATGTTAACTCCCAAAGTGAAACCGCTCTTTCGGTTAAACTTTGTAGAGGATATCCTGGCTATTGGTCGCATACTTAAGCTACTTTTGTGTTTTTATAGTTGAAGAAAATTCTTGGTTTTGGTTCGGTCAAGAAATTGGAAAAACAACAGGTTTCGGTGGTTTGGGCGAGCCCCCAGCGTGCTCATTAACCACCGAAAGTGTTCAATTTCGTCAGATAAGTGGTCGATTCGAAAGGCAAGCAACCACCGAAAATATTTGAACGGGCAAAAAGAAGGCTCATGCTTTCGCACGAGCCAGATGTCAAAATTTGTTGAAATGATGAGAAGTTCAAACCGCCGAAATCTTGTGTTGTGGGAGGTGATGCCCGTTCGTGGGATTCAATCGAAAGGTTCTAAACACCTGCGTATTATCCACTGCAATAATCATTTCCAAATCTGCGTTGAGCGGTGATAGACAGATACGGTTGCACGGAGCTTCTCTCCATCTCCAATGGCAGATACATTCATCATTATTGACAGGTCATTCGTTCATTTTAAAACTCGAAATTTTATAATGTAGCCTGAAGATCACTGAAGATAACTATCAACACGCGATTTTACCAGCAAATCGTGATTTTCAAATCTTGGCCCCTCTTTCTCGGGCGATTGGCATGGTGTCTCTGAGTTCAACCAGCATTTCGAGTCAATCGGATTGGGTTATCGGGTAAGTCTGTAAGCTTTTTCCTGTCAAAATTTCATAAATACATTTTCCCCCAAAAAGTTGAACTTTCGTCTTTCCCTATCAGACTATCATTTAAATGTGGGTCGATATTCTAGCGCATTTATAAATCCTATGCCCTGTCAAACTATTTCATAGTTGTTCATAAATTACATCGACTATATCCCTAGTTTCTAGAACTGCTGCCTCCCAAACACCTTGTTGCCCACAGTTTCAGACACAGATTACATTCAGTCATGTCAAAAGTCACTCCTGCATTAAGATCCGAAGTAGATGGCATGTGGTATTTTGAGGAGCATCCAGAAGTTGCATAATGTTTTAAACAGGTTGGATTTTTCTCATATTGTGAGAAATTGACAGTCTTCCACCAACAAGTTGTTGAAGTATTTTCCCTCTCATACGATGGAAGGGTTGCTGGAATAGGCAAGGAGGAATTCTTTATAGATGAACCATCTATCGTCGAATACACAGGGTTGCCTAGGACAGGGGTTTGCTGGTTCAAAACTTGTTCACCTTCAAATGTAAAGTTCAGGTCCTATCTCTTGCCAGTCCATAAAACTCTGACATGGAAAAAAGAAATTCCCATGTCCTACCTGGAGCTAAAATGGCAGACCCTTCTGAAGGCGATTCTGGTATACATTACCTGTGAAGGGCGTTATAACAGAGTGATGTACTATCATTTTAAATTGTTAAATCACTTCACAGGCAGGGAACACTTAAACATACCCTATTTCTTTCATAAGACCCTGATCAAAATGGAAAAACAGGTAAAGGCTCAGCCCACTATTGTGGCAAGAAGAATATCTCATCAGGGGTTGATTACCCTCCTTGTTAAAGAAGCTCTGTACAGGAAGCAAATAGAATGGAGTTTCTTCCTGTTCTGGAATGAGTTTGAGACCAAAAGACCTCCAGAGATAAAAGCAAAGAAATCTAGAAGCAGAAATGATTCTACTCCTAAGAGTAGTCGCAGGAGGAGAAAAGGGATTTCAATGCCCAGGGATTCTGTAAAAACGTCACCCAGCAAACAGGGAGAAATCAGGAAGAGATTAAAGTTTGAGGATAGAAACCCTGTCATGGGAAAAAACCCTCTCAATCTGCCATATAGTGAATCTGATTCAGAGCAGGAGATGGCAAAAGCACATGATACCTTGTATACCAAACATGATGCCAAACTGAAGATAAACGCACCTCCATCAAAGCCTTCAGAAACACACAGGCAACCAAAAGCAGAATCTTCATCTAGCAAGCCTCAGAAAGGTAAGACCAGGAAAATTAATAAGATTTTGCGAGAAATTTATGAAATGGAAGTGATTGAGAGAGTAATCAAAAAGGCAAACACAGATCTAACATAGAAGGTTGCTGAACTATTCAAAGAGAATGAAACTCTCAAAGAAAAACACAATTCAATCAAAGGGAGAAACAGAGAGTTGATTAGGGAGAATATGAAATTATATAGGCAACTCAGGACTCTGAGGCTTAGGATAAAAAAGTTGGACCCTCTAGAGGAAGAACAAACAGGGTTAGACACTTTGGCTAATCTGGCCACAACCATAATAGATGTGACAGATTCTCCTGCACAGTCAACAAAGATTCGAAGGTCTACTCGAATAAAGACTACAGTATCTCAGAAAGCATGAGTATTAAAAGAAGTTTCAGAAAAACCATTTTTGCAATTTTGAAAGGTCTTCAAAGTGCAACATTCGGTGGTTTAGGCCAGCCCCGTTGTCCTCATTAACCACCGAAACAGGTGCTTTCGGTGGATAACTCACCTAGGAACTGTTCCAGCCAACCACCGAAAGTCTGTGAATCCAGAATTCGAATAAGTTTTTGCACAGGTCGGGGATCTTTGATATGAAAAGGTTTGGAACCTTTTCCAATGCATGTCTAATGAATTATCTCACTTAGTTCAGCAGTCATTTTTTATATATGATAAAGAAAAAATGATTTCAAAGCTATATGGGCAATTTCATTTGAATTAAAAAAGCAGGGTATTTTGCCACATCAGCCAACTCGACTTGGCCTCCATGAGAGAAGAGTCTTTTAGCCTTGGAAGGCTTTCTACACATCATCAACAGTCAACACAGGAAAATCAGGGATTGACCTCTTTTTGAGGAAATATTCCTTATATCTTGCAACAATGATTAATTTCTATTTTTGGTTGATCTGATCCATGTTTTTAGGATCAGAGGATTGTTTTGTAATCTTATAAATATCAGAACAGGACATGAACCTAGGGTTCGATTTTGGATAGAGTAATTGGCTATTGTACTCAGACTTTCTATGTTAATATAGATCACAGGTTCCTTTCAATTTTGATTGTCAGCTTTCCATCTTTCTTCTGCATTATTATCTGCGTTGTCAAGCTTTGAATGGTTGTTATCCCATTGTTTAGCTCATAGCCTGATAATAAGTCTATTGATTGTCTCTTAGACCCTACATTGTACTGGTTTAGTTACAATCTGTTCTTCACCCACTTTAAAGCTATCTGCTGATTAATCAATCTTTGAGAGCACTGTCTATTTGTTTATCATTTTCATGTTTGAATGCTATAAGCTGTATTGAGTTGTCCCATTGATCCACATTTACAAAATACAAAAAAATTCACTTCTTAAGTTACCAAGCACCTTTGGTCTACAACCACAAAGGGTTTCTTGGAGTGATAACAATACCATTTCAATAACAAGGTGACCATACATTAAATTTTGCACTGCAAAATATTCCATAAACATTGATTGTGAGTTTTATTTCATGTGAATATTTAGTTACATGTATTAGTATCTATCAATATTACACAATTCTCCAATTATTCTTCTTCTTATGAAGAATCATGCCATGCCACTTCATTTTTAGGTAGTGACAATTTTCTTAGTTATGTGTTTGTTTCCTAGTGTAGGGGACATGTCTTGAAATATCTTCTCCAATAACAAATATGTTTATTTATTGACACAACTTCATTATGAGGGTCGTTTTTCCTTCTTTTTGATTTAGCTCCAAAACTTACTACACATATTTACATCTATGTAGTAGTGGTGAAGATTAATATGATGATTATTGTAAAGATCCCAACATTTCTGAATTGAACCTTAATAAATCATAAAAAAAAATTGGGTGATAATATCAGAAATATTGACTTTTGATTTAGCTCCAAAAATTATGGCACATATTTACATCTATGTAGTAGTGGTGAAGATTAATAAGATGATTATTGTAAAGATCCCAACATTTCTGAATTGAACCTTAATAAACCATAAAAAAAAAATTGGAATTGAACCTTAATAAACCATCAAAAAACAATTGGGTGATAATATCAGAAATATTGATTCAATATAGCTTTTGGATGAGATATCTGCTAGCAATGTTAGCACCCCAAATTCCATCGACCAAGCTAATCCATCTAATTCTTTAAGAAAAATTGAAAATCTAGAGAACAATGAGAGTGGAAAGTGTTCAAGTCATCAAATTAATATGAATTTTGGAATTCATATAGATAAAGTAACGAGACAAATTGTATGCTATACAGAATGACTAAAAATGCTATGGTGAACCACCTACATTTAAAATTTCAAGATCAAAATCAAAGCAACAAAGTTCAAAATTAAATCAAAATCAAAGCAACAAACTTCAAAATTAAGAATCCATTTAACATTAATACTAATGCCTTTATATTCATCTCCCTACACCTAAAAATTAAGAGGATGATAGAAAACTCAATGTGATATATGGATATAAATATGATATGATAGAAAACTCAATGTGATATATGGATATAAATATGATTGGGATGGGGGATTTCGATGTTCATCTAACAAATTCAGATGAATGAATATAGAAATATGGAAAAACTAATTGAGGGCCATAGAATGGGTGTGAAGGAAGTTGTATATGAGTATTTTAGATTTATTGTAAAATAAATTCTAAGGTAATAAGATGTTCCAATTGGTTAGAAGAATGATGGTGAGAGATGGAAATAAATATTTTCTACATTCTCTTGGAAAGTAGATTAATATATCAAGCTAGATGTTAGTGAAGGAAGATCAATGGATCTCCTTTGTTATGCATAAGTGAAGTGTGTAGCACATGGCCACTACAATGAAAGGTAATATTGACTATTTTAGTTTATATCAGTTGAAATGAACATGAAATATTGTTTCCCTCACTAATCCGTAGATAATTTTTGAAGTTTGTAAAACAATCATTGTCTTTCAAATTGCAAATTTCTTGTCTTTGAAATTGCAAATTTCTTGAATAACAAGAGATTTTCTTTGATTTCAAGGTTATTAAGGAGGTTTTGTTTAAGAATAATATTGTCGTGCTATTTATTAACAAATTGAGATCTCCAGTGTAGAAAGGTAATATTGACTATTTTAGTTTATATCGATTGAAATGAACATGAAATATTTTTTTCCTCTCTAATCCATAGATAACTTTTGAAGTTTGTAAAACAATTATTGTCTTTGAAATTGCAAATTTCTTGTCTTTGAAATTGCAAATTTCTTGAATAACAAGAGATTTTCTTTGATTTCAAGGTTATTAGGGAGGTTTTGTTTAAGAATAATATTGTGGTGCTATTTATTAACAAATTGAAATCTCCAAGTATAGAAATAATAGAGTTTACCAAGATTTATTTTATAAATGATAGAAGAAATAATAGAGTTTACCAAGATTTATTTTATAAATGATAGATTGCAACCACAATAGCCAAATAAAGAACCACAATACCAGAATAATATACCTTAACTAATGAGAGAAATTTTCACTTTAATATTTATTGGAAAACTTACAATTGAGAAAATATATGATTACAATATAATTCAAAATACATCTCATTACATTTATTTTAATTCTTTATATAGTTTTATATACATCTTAGGAAGATAATTACTTTTACTTTAGTATTTATTGGGAAACCTACAATTGAGAAAATATATGATTACAATATAATTCAAAATACATCTCATTACATTTATTTTATACAATTGAGAAAATATATGATTACAATATAATTCAAAATACATCTCATTACATTTATTTTAATTCTTTATATAGTTTTATATACATCTTAGAAACATTCTAGAGAAGGAACTTTCTAGTAGGTAGATCCTTCTAGTAAGCCTTCTAACAATTACCGTTTTCACACTACTACATGGGCCTTATTTACCAGATGTGACTTCTATACATAGAAACCTATATATATATACTTAAGAGTTTAGGATAATACCCTAACATTCCATTCCACTTAAACATTGTCCTCAAGGTTGGATATGAGTGAATTTTTAAGGGAGGTTTGTTGGTTCCTGTGTGGCATCTTTGGATGATGTTTCCTACTGTTGTATTAGGACCTCCTAGATAGTTAGTTGGTAAATAAAATTAGCTCTTTAAGATGAGCTTGGGATATAAATAAATGGAACTCTTTTCATCTAGTTTAGGATGTCTAATTTGAATACAACAATCATATATGACCACTTTATTTAAGCAAGGGACATGGAAGAATGGATGAATTTTAGAGTTCCTTGGAAGTTCCAATTTGTAATCCAATGGACCAATATATTTCAGGACCTTATAAAAATGTAGATGAATATTTTTTTGGTGTTTTTCTTTGACTGAGGTCTTCGTGTAAGGCCACAGACAAAAGAACACCTGATTCTCTTCTTCAAAATGGTGTTTGGAATGATGATGAGCAACTTGATGTGTCATCAAGGTTTTGAGTTGATACCACATTATCCTTGAGAGAGTGTAAAATGGTGGCTTGATATGGGAATGTTTTTTCTACCTCCTATACCTTAGCGACTCTACGTGAGTAGGATAATATTGATGGGGGATTTTGTCCATAGAAAAATTCAAAGGGATTCATTTGAGTGGCACTATGATAAGTTGTATTATACCACCATTATACTAGGGGTAACCATTGAATCAATATGGATTGTTGTTATGAAGCAAGGCACCTCAAATAAACTTCTAAATTCTTGTTAATAACTTCAGTATAACTATCAATGTGGGGTTGATATGTAGCACTAATATTCAATTAAGTACCCTGGAGATGAAACAAATCTTGCCAAAACATTCTAGTGAAAATGGGGCCATATTGCATCACAATAGATTGTGGCATACCATGGATTCCATAGAGATCTCAGACCATGCAATTGGTGGAATGGGTAAAGGCTTACATCACCTAGAGGTTTCACTATTTCTCCCTTTTGTCATCAATAAATGTCACATTCTACCAAAAAACTGTGTATGCTCTTCTTCATGCCTTCACAAAAAGATGAATGTTTGATCTCCTCATATGTTTTGTGAAATGAAGAATGTCCTACATTTTATAGGCATGGAATTCGTATAGAATTGTTGATTCAAAGGTAGATGACTTGTTTGAATATAGATGCCCTTTATAAAAAAAACTCATCATTTTTCCAAGTGTATCCCTTATATGCATTGGGTGCCATTTATAAAAAAACTCATCATTTTCCCAAGTGTATCCATTATATGCATTGGGTGCCATTTGAAGTTGTTGTATTAGGAAGGTGATATTGGGATATATGAACCATTCATTGCATATATTATTTGACCAAACTACTACTATGAAGGACAATTAAAAAGGGATGCTTCCCTTAGATACACTCTAAAGGACAATTAAAAAGGGATGGTTCCCTTAGATACACTCAAAAGAGAGTACCCTCTACCACATTCTCCTTGACCTTCTTATAAATGATTTTATAATAATATCCCAATATTTTGGTGACCTGTTTATGTTGCTTAGGGGACAAAATAATTTTATCCAATAATTATTCTAGGCTGCTATGACTTGTTTCAATTTGGAAATATTTCCCCAAGAGGTATGGATGTCACTATCCAATGAATGTAGTATAACCATAATTTATTATTCATAAGTGGATTTTCCCAAGTTCCTCTGATAGAGTTGTTTGTTGGTAAAGGCCAATGATATTTCTTCTTGCATGAGTAATACTATAATTCCTTTACTATAGGCATTAAATTCTAATACAAAGGTCTTAGAGAAGTATAAAAAAAAGAGGATTGGTGTTGTCCAGATAACATTCTTCAAATATTGGAAGGATTGGTATGTGATTTCATTCCAATTCAATATTTTTTTTTAAGAAAGGTTGTGAGTGTAGATGAAATATTACCATAGTTCCTAATGGACTTTTTGTAGTAACTAGTAAGACCAAGGAAACCTATTAAACTTTTAAGAGTTTTAAGATCTTGCCAATCATTCATTGCTTTAATTTTCAACCATCATGACTAATAATATGTCTCAAATATTTCACTTTAGACACACCAAAGGCACAATTGTACCTCTTGAAAAATTTCATGATTAACAAGAAGATTTAAGATGTTTTTCATTCAATCCATTATATATATATATATATATATATATGCACCAAGACACTTTCTTTCGTTTATATTCCTTTACATATATAGTCCTCATATATAGACCTCCAAAGGGTGCCACTTTGAAACAATGTGTCCTTTTGGAATGAAACATTTCACCCCTTCATTTAATTAACACAAATGGTAAGTTTTATTAATTGATTTATGTACACCAATTTAGACAATGATTTTTGTATGAAGATTCTGGAGTCATGGAAATGAATTTTAAAATTCTACGACATGGGTTTTTTGCAGAACATGCGCAATTAGCCAAAAATGATGAAATTTCCCTAGAAAGTGTGCAAGGTGGCTAGTACATGAGTTTCTTTGAAGAAAAATTGTCTATATTTTCCTTTCGTCATCATATGCCATATCAGCTTCAGTACATATTACCTTTTTGTGACTATCTAAATCGACCTCCACATATATCCTTTGTTGGTGATTATTTAAACTCAACTTGTAAACATTTTACTTGATGGTTGTATTAAAATCAGTTCCCTCTCCACTACTAGTCACTAAATATTTGACTTGGTCTCTCCCTTTTTCATATTTTCTTCTTCATTTGATGGACATACATCTTTTTGGTCAACTCAAGTAGGAGAAATTTCGACTTGAGTATTTCAATTCTAGTTGACACATCTTGCTTCAACCTCGAACTGACTTGTATTTAAGTTTTCTTTGACTTCAACCTTTAGGTTACTTATTTCTTGGACCGACTCGATTTGGGAGAAAACTGACTTGAGAAATTCGACTTTGGTCGTCTCGAATTCCTTTGACTGACTTGTATTTCCCAAATCAATTTTCCTTCGATTGGACCTTCAATTGGTCAAATTTTCTTCAACTCATATTGAAATTGATCGACTTTTCTTCTCTAACTTCCGTCAATCTTCTGGCTTGTAGTCCGTCGACTTGTCTTTCGATTGATCAAATTCTAGATAGTAGATCTTATTGTTGTTTTAATTGACTCAAATTGTGACTTGATGATGCCAATACTTCCTCACCAAACATCCACCATTGACATTCTGTCTCATCTCTGGACTCTTCTTCAGTTGAGATTTTCTGAATCACTTTTAATGAACCATGTCTTATTAACTTCTTTATTTGTGATTTTGATGGATCCATATTAGATTATCCATTTACCCTTTTTATGTGGACAATTTCTTCACAGTTTCTTCTTTTGTGCATGGATTTTAATGACACAATATCAACCTTATAAAATATAGGATGAGTGTATCGAGCTCATATAATATATTAGTCAACATTATCTTTCTATTGATATTCAAGTAACCTTCATGACATTATGTCCAATATTGACAATGCTTGACATTCAAGTCACCTTCATAACATTGTGTCCCACCTTCGTAACATTATGTCCAATATTGACAATGCTTGACATTCAATTCACCTTCATAACAATATTTCCAATATTCACAATGATTCTCAAACAAATCAATCAATGATACTTCACCTATTTATCAAGGTCGAAATCAATGAAAACCAAATTGCCAACAATCTCCCCCTTTGTTATTGATGAAAACCTTAGTAAAACAATATTACTTCCCTTGTCAATTGTATTATGTATTTTGAATCCTTTGAGTTGACTTTGTTTTACTCTTTATCTCTCCCCCTTTGACAAAAACAACAAAGGGAATATTTCTCTTCTCCCCCTGAGATGATTCTCCCCTTGAGGTGATTCTCTCCCTGAGGTGATGCTCCCCCTTACTTTGTCCCATTTATTTTGGACTTTGTTTTTATTATATCTCTCCTATTTTGACATCAATGAAAAATGAAAGAAAAATTTTACTTCTTTTCTCCCCCTGTGAATGTGTCAGTTTTAATATCAATCTCTTAGGATTTTTTTGTTCAAATAGGGTTTTACTATCTTCTCATTTGTGATAATGGAAAAGGGTGTGAAGCGTATTGATATTCTTGACCTATTTCTTCTTCTTCTTCATAATCTTTATTTCTTTGATTCCAAGAGATATTTACTATTCTCTCATATAATTAATAACTTTTCTATGTTCATAATTTGTTTTTATATAATTTGAACTTGTTTGTTGCTTTATTATTTAGATATTATTTGTTTTATTCATCAAATTATTCTACATAATGATTTTTTTTTGAGAGTTCATCATCATCACCATTGTTTTGTGCAACATAGCATTGTTCATCTTCTTCTTTAGAAGTTCTTCTTTCTTTAGATTGTTCCTCTTCATATGAAAAGATCTAGATTTTACATTCCTTATTGGGAGTTTCATCCATCAATTTATTGTTATCAATTTCTTCACTTTTTGGTGCAAGATCCTCATCATCTTTCTTTCTTTCCACTTCATATATTCTTCTCCATATCTTTCCATAAGGGTCTATGTTTGATGAAATTTTATTTTCTACATTTATCCTTTGATATTTATCCTCTCTTCTTTTCTTCCAAAGTTCATTAGATTTCCTTCCTGACTTGTATGGATTATTTTTCAATGGTTGTCTTCTTGATTTCCTACAATATTGGGATTTATGCCCAAACTTATCATATTTGTAGCATCTCATGCTATGAAAAAAAAAATTGTGTGCCCAACATAATTCCATATCCAACATCTCATTAAGTTATTGACCTTGTTGAAATTTTCTTTTCAAGACTCTTGCACTCCAATTCTTTGTGACCAAAGTTTTTACAAGAAAATCAATAACCATTGAATGTGTTTCCATACTCGAGTTTGTTGTGACATGAGAAGTATGTCTTTTTATATGTTTCTTGTTTTTTTACTTTTATAGCTTCCTCCTTTAAAAAAGTTCATGGTTTGTATTTGGTTTTTTATTGCACTTTTTCCTTTTTAGGAGGATAATCCTTTCTTGTTTTTTTGAATGGTGTTCCACTTGCCACGTTCTTCTTTCTTATTGTACTCAAGACCAATTTTTCCATTGGTTGGTATTTGAATGTTCCATATCTTATCGAGGATGGCTGATCTTTTATGGAATTTGACATTTTCTTTTGTCTTTTCATTCATATTTTTGAGGTTGATAACTTCCAATTCCCACATGTGACATGTTTCTTCCTTTTTATTCAAATGGATCTTCAAGTCTTCTTTTATTTCTTTAGCTTCTTCAAGTTGATTCTTTAGACATATGAACATTTCTTCTATCTCATCCAAGACTTTTGTTCATTCATTGGTTTTTTCATATGTCTTCAACTCTTCTATTTATTTTGCTAGATGAATAACTCCAGTATTCAATATTTTGATTTATTCCTTGTTCTCTAGATGAATCCTTTTGAGGTTGATGACTTCCAATTCTAGTTTGTGGCATGATTATTCCTTTTTAGTCAACTGGCTCTTCAGGGTTTCTTCACTTTCCTTAGATTCTTCAAGTTGAGTCTTTAAAATGTTCACCATTTCATTTTTTTTCTAATTTTTTTGTGCATTTATTGAGTTTTTCATATTCCTTCAATTCGTTCATTTATTTTGATAGATCAACAACTTCGGTTTTTAATATATTAATCTCTTCTTCTTTGTCTTCTAGTTGAATCTTTTGTTATTGCTCTTCATGGTTGTTAGATTGATCTAACTATTGTAGTAGCAACATATCTTTCTTTTGAAGTTTCTCCAACTCTTCTAGAGTGGATATAGTTGTGTATTCAATATTGTCAAGAGTCTCAATATGAGTTTCAATATATATACCATTTCATTCTTCCATATGAATCTCTTATAATGCAACTATAACATCAATCTTAAGATTCTATATTTTTTCTTCAGTGATTACTGAGGTATGCATCAATTCCTTGATGGATTTGTCTTCTTCATTAATTACTATGGATTGCATCAATTCCTTGTTTGAGTTGTCTTCTTCTTTGATTACCGGGGATTGCATAATTTCCTTGTTTGATTTTTCTTCTTTATTGATGACTGGGGATTGCATCAATTCTTTGATGGTATGGTGTTATTTTTTTGTTTTTTGTACTTTACTCTTATAAGAACTCTCTAGTTGGAGCCATAATACTTTAGCAAAGGTTCAATGTCCCATATTTTCTTTGATTAGGTATGAAAGTCCATTCTGTATTGCTTTTAAAGTAATTGAATTATTTCTCTTTGCTTCTTTTTCATTTTTGGATTTGTTCGTTGAGGTAGTTAAGTACCAAGGCTTACTTACTACCGAGTCCCAAACTCTAGACCCTCTTGATTTCAAATATATTTTCATTTTTTCCCTCCATGAAGATTAGTTCTTCCAACAAATAACGGAGCTTCATTTATGGAGAGATCCAGTTGTTCATCCATTTATGTGTTTAGTAGGATCTCCCTTCCAATGATTAGATTGTTTTCCTTGAAGAGACCTTGCTCTGGTGCCAATTTTTCTCTTCAAAACAATTGAGTGGTTAAACTATAGTGAAGGAACCTTCTCTAATACCAATTTTTGAAACACACACTCACACTTAGAGGGGGGGTTGAATCAATGTCTGGAACTTTTGGCTACTTTTCAAACTTTCAAAGATTAACTAAATTAACTAAATAAGATATGCAGTTCAATTCATTATTCATAAACATGTATAACACAAACTGTATGGAGTGGATAAAATATAATTATTTTATTTAATATTTAACTTGAAGGAATACAAACAAAATCAATCCTTTAATATCTTCAACTTTAACTGAATATGAGAGATCCAACTCTCTGATACAAGACCTAGCTTGTAGTTCTCAGATCCAACTGAAAAATGATTAATCCAACCCTCATAATAAGATCCAACTTAGATGTGAGGAGTCCAATCCTCATGACAAGGCTCAACTTGTAAACAACCACCAACCTGATAGAATGAACTTCCATTCAATCCATTATATATATATATATATATATATATATATATACTTATATAGTGCTCCAAAGGGTGCCACTTTGAAACAATGTGTCCTTTTGGAATGAAACATTTCACCCTTTCATTTAATTAACAAAAATGATAACCTTTATTGATTGATTTTCATACACCAATTTAGACAACGATTTTTGTACGAAGATTCTCGAGTGATGGAAACAAATTTTGAACTTGTATGACCTAAGTTTTTGTAGAACATGTCCAATTAGTTGACTTATGTGAAATTTTCTCATAAAGTGTGCGAGGTGGACGATACAAGAGGTTTTTTGAAGGAAACTTATCTATATTTTCCTTTCGTCGTCGGATGCCAGATCGACTTCAGTACATATTACCTTTTTGTGAATGTCTAAATTAGCCTCCACATATATCCTTTGTTGGTGATTATTTAAACTCAACCTGTAAACATTTTTGTTGATGGTTATATTAAAATCGGTTCCCTCTTAGCTGCTAGTAACTAATTATTTGACTTGGTATCACCCTTTTTCATGTTTTCTTCCTCATTCAATTGACAAACATCTTTTTGGTCGACTCAACTAGGAGAAATTTCAACTTGAGTCTTTAAATTTTAGTCTACCCATCTTTTTTCAGCCTCAACCCAACTTGTATTTAAGTTTTCTTTGACTTCGACCTTTAGATTACCTCTTTATTTGACTGGCTCAACTTGGAAGAAAACCAACTTGATAAATTCGACTTTGGTTGTCTTGAGTTGCTCTGACTGACTTGTATTTCCCAACTCAATTTTCCTTCGACTTTGACCTTGAGTTGGTCAACTTGTCTTTGACTCATCTTGAAATCGATCGACTTGTCTTCTCCAACTTCCTTCAATCTGCAGGCTTGCAGTCGATCAACTTGTCTTCAACTTGTCTTACAGTCAATCGAATTCCAGGTAGTCAACCTTATTGTTGTTTGAATCAACTTGAATTTTGAATCAATGATGTCAATGCTTCCTAACCAAACATCCACCATTGAAATTCTATCTCATCTCTGGAATCTTCTTCAATTGAGATTTTATGAATCACTTTTAATGAACCATGTCTTATTAACTTCTTTATTTGTGATTT
>CBVK0102092083.1:0-12530 GCA_900067695.1 Picea abies | reverse complement strand
TCTTCTCAGAGATAGCTACCACCATTCGA
Organism: Picea abies; assembly: GCA_900067695.1. NCBI lineage: Eukaryota > Viridiplantae > Streptophyta > Pinopsida > Pinales > Pinaceae > Picea > Picea abies. The sequence goes on along the minus strand of CBVK0102092083.1, from coordinate 12,501 downwards.
GCAAGTGTTTCAATTCTGCAATTTTACAGTTTCAACCTATTTCATTTATTCAATAAAAGATATTGTTCACTGGATATCTGTGTTGTTCTTCATATCTCTATGTTTATCGTATTCAGTTTGTTAATCAATTTGTTTCACTCCTAAATATGGATCACAAGGTTGGTTGGTAAGATAAGATTTGATACCTTCCCTCCATTCATTAAGGTCAGAGACCAAAAGAATATAAGAATGTATAACATGCATTAGTTTAGGTTGAGAAAAGGTACTTTGATTTGTCCTGTGTACATTGTGAGGACTTCAATTGGTCACCTCCCATCTTTTTCTTCCAGCACAGAATGTAACTACGAGTTCTATTTTTACAATGTATGGATGGAACGAGGTCCTAACAGAGAAATTCTAAAATCCATTCCTTTCCAAGTTTCGTTGTGTAGGAAGAGGATGACCTATGTCATGTTGAAATACTTTGAATATATTTACTAAAATTGAAGGCATCTTGATATTCTTTGGAACTAAAAAAAAAACATTCTTGACTAGGAACATGATAAGGATCTTGATTGATGTTGACAACCTTAAATTTTCCAAATGAGCATATTCTCAAGGCATTGAATACTAAACAAGGAGGATAGAGGTGAAACTTTCCTCTAGATTCTTGTATCATGAACTTTGAATACTTTTCCATATAACGATTTTGGATCTCACTTGGAAGTACATCCAACCAATTCCATTCAATGGAAAGGTCCTCTCAAAACCAAAACATTGACTTGACTCTATTAGCAAATAAACCTGTCATGCTCTTTGAGTTGTGTTTTCCACCTAAGTCTATAATTTTTGCCTGTTTTTCCTCTTTTGCAAACCAATTGTAAATTCTCCTCTCATCTTATATTTTTCTATTGTTGGTATTCAACCATTCGATATACTTGTCTTCTTTAGCGTCTCACCTGAGAAATATCCGCCTTAAGTCTTTATGTTTTTCCTAAGACAATCACCTCTCTCGTTGCCTTTGTTGTTGATCCTTTTGTTTTCCCGAGTCCTCTGTCAATCTTCCTAGTAGTCGTTCACAGGTCACATTCGTCAGCACCAAGCATAGCACTTGAATCTTTTAGTATGGATTCAAATCAAGTGAGTGAGAATGATCACCCTTCAACGACAAAGATTCTTCAAGTCGATCAGATCGATGACCATCAGGTGATCGAGACCATACAGTTGCACTAGGAATAACATTAGGCAGAGTTGCGAAATCATGATGCCATCTTATCCATTGGTATCAGAAGGACACATGGTGCATGATCATCATAGTCGGGATTTTGTGAGTCAGAGCGATAAAAGAGCAGAGTCTTTGGAACTCGCGAAACGTGAAATAACGAAAAGATCACAGTCGTTGATTGAAAGCGATATCTAGACCGTTTGAGCAAAGTTAAATATGAGTCGTCCGATCAATGGACTCACGTTGCACCTGATCTGAGCATCTCAATTTCGTGACTCGAGGTTTTGAGCATGGAGTAGTGCATCATGAATTTGCGATGCGCCTAAGAGTTAGGCCCATGATTGCAACCCAGAGTCACATAGAAGGTGGGGCCAAGAAAAATATAAGCACCCATTCAATTAGCAAGATCATGATTTAATGGATCAGGTTTTAGAAGTAAAACATGGTTTCAGACCCCCAAAATGTGAAATCATGAAATGTTCGAGAATTTAGACCATGTTCTCAACACGTGATCACATGGGAATTAAGTATAGAAAAAGGGGCCAACGCTGATTGCATAGCTAGAATTTTGTATTGTGAGGGAAAATATCATGGCCATCCATTTTGAAGCAAGTCTAACCATTGACTGGAGTGGTCCATTTCGCAGAAGTGGGAATTGGTATTTTTAAAAGCAAGTGGAGTGAGAAGCCCCAAAAGACGAAATCCTGAAATTTCATAGGGGATGCATAAGGTCGTGGCTCGAGGTCACATGGAGCGATGGATAGGATTTGTGGTAAGAGCCGAAAGTGCTCGTTTTGGTTTCATCAAAAGATCTGCATGGTTTCAAAATGTTGGGATTGACTTGGAGGAATCTCAAATGTCTCCTAGAGCATTCATGGGCATTAAGCTTCGTCCCAATCCCAATGCAGTTAATTAGTGGAAATAGGGGGAGGTCGTTGAAACCTCATTTCACCCCGTAAATGGAAATCATCGAAAGTCCAGCCATGGAAGTAGACTGTCAACCAAAGGACCCTTTGTCAACAAATTTTCCTGCAAAGCCCTTACTGATCCAAGATTGTGTCTAATAGAACAATGCAAGTGCGGTCAAGTAGAGGAAGGCGAAGACGCCTAGCATTGAATGTAATGACCAGAGCACATTTATGAAGGGAGCAGTTGCTCTGAGTATATATACTCAGTTTTCATATTTTGTAAAGGTTGAATTGTTGAACTAGGCTCCCTGATATTATAATATTTTTATGAATAACAATGGTTCTCGGGTTATGTATTTGTTTTTGAGACAACTTGATTAATCTAAGTCAACTTTCTTACTCCATATTATTTGCCTATGATACTGAGATATTTCATGTTTGATTGATTCACATGGATTGTTGTAACCGTATTATGATAAATGTTTGATTATAGTACTGTTATGATTTATTTAAACTTCCTTGAAATTTGAATCCAACATGATCTTGTGTTTAATTTTTTCCTCCTTAGGCTGCTAGAAAATATGATGTTCATAGCGGACCTCTACACCTTTCTCAATAAATCTTCCTCCTACTCACCCTTACTCCAACTTACTGACTGAAGTTGATTCAAGACCTTAATGGCTGGTGCATGCTAGTCCGGATTTCTGAGTTAGAATGTTATTATCATTGAGTCCTCTCCATTTGATCACCTAAACTTCATTTACATTTACTGTATAAACTCATGGGTACTGGGATTACCTTCAATGCAATCTGAAGGTGACTTCTAGTGCTAACATTTCTGGCACCATTGTCGGGGATGAAATTGAATATTTTCCTTGGGATTGAACGACAAAGATTACTAGTTATGAAGGTGCATTAGAAATTAGTACATCCAAATATTGCAACTGTGAACCTGGCGACTCCACTATGGTGACTCCATTGAGGCAAATCCACTAGCAACTCCAATGTTTCAGTTGTGGCTTCCAGAGGCAGACACATGAGGTCTACTCCACCGCTTCTTTTAGCAACACCCGATGCTAACCCAAAGAAACTTAGAAGAAGGAGAAAGGCCCTTCAAGAAGGAAATTCCACTGTTGAAGCAAGTATTTCTGATGATTTTCATGATCCTTCTATAGAAACTCCAATATATGATTCTCATTTTCCTATTTTTCCATCTGTTGGAGTTTCCTGAACTTCAAATTTTGGGAGTGTTCCTGTTGAGTTTTCCCCTCTCGGTCTGGGATTGGAGGGAGAAATCCTTGTCACTCCTCTCTCCCCTAAAATTGTACCGTGGTTTATACCTAGCACCTCAGAAGATTTCCCTACCCTAGGCTTTACCACCCCTCCTCCTATTACTATTTCTACTGCGCAAAGAGAAGCCTCTGCTCCATCAATCCTTGTAGCCTTTTCTCTAAATCCTTTGTTGTTCCCCTTTCCTCCCAGAAGCTCAGTTCTAGTCTCCCCTTTTTGAACTCCATCCCCTACTAATTCTGCTCCTCATATCATCCCTATGGCAGGTGCCAATACTCATAGAAACAGAATGGATTCCATAGTGGCTGCAATATACGCCCCTCTAATCCTACCTCAACTAATGAATGCTCTCCCTATTGGATATTACTTAAAGTATATTACCAAGTTCAAGGGAGAAGAAGACATAACTGCTAAAGAGAACATTCCTTCCTTTTACAGTTATGCAGACAATATGAATATTGAAAATGAAGATGTCTGGATGAGAGTCTTTGTCCAGAGAATATGAATATTGAAAATGAAGATGTCTGGATGAGAGTCTTTGTCCAGAGCCTTGATGGTGAGGCTACAAAATGGTTTAAGGGATTAACCCCTGGATCTATTGTTGGGATTGAGGCCCTAGATGATGTTTTATTAAGGAAATGGGGGGATAAAAAAGATTTTATGTATTATATCATAGAGTTTGGGTCCCTGAAGAGGAAAGAGGGAGAATTAGTCTCTGTTTTCTCCAAAAGATTCAATAAAATGTACAATAAGATCCATGCCAAGATAAATCCTACGAAAGCCTCTTCTAAAATTACTTATGTGAGTGCTTTTGACCTGGATTTATGCCTCCTATTGAGAGAAAGACGAGATACTTCCTTGGCTCATATGAAAGATGAAACCCTGGAAGTAGAATCCAATGTATTAGTGGTTGATAAACTTAGGAATAAAGCGGACATAGATAGAGGAAGGGGAAGATATGAAGCCTCTACCTCTGTTTCCTCTGTTTCACCCCCTCAAATTGATGAAGTAACCAAGTTACTAAAACAATTTCAACTAGACTGGACAGATTAGAAATAGAGGGGAAGCCAACATACAAAAATCCTCAAAATATTGATAACATAGGCAACTTCAGAAGGCCGAATAACAATGCTCCTCAGATTATGCCTAGGGAATACAGGAACAAAGATAGACATGATAAAAAAATTCAAACCTCTCTCCAAAATAACCTTGTTTCTGATGAGGAAAGGGAAGAAGATATTGAACCTGAAATTCATTATACTGAAGATCCCTCTTCATTTCCCCATTTGACTCAATCTGCATATGAGGAGTCCCTCATAGATATCCAAATAAATGAGTTGAGTAAGGGGGAGAAGGCAAATAGTGGTCCGAACAAATACAACCTTTGGTATAAGAAGAAAAAATGGAAATATGACATCCCTGATCAACCTGCCAGAGTAGATAATCCTACTAAAGATGAAGTAAAAAGAAGCAAAGAAAAGAAATCTTAGAATCGATCACAAGTAGCCAAAAACCTTGTCTCAGAGCTGAGAGAAATTTTGAAGCTCCCTTCCTCCTTTAGTTTTGAGCATGAAATCCAAAAGATCAAGATCCTCGTACCCTTTTTAGCGCTGATCATGTACGAAAATTTCAAAAAATCCCTCTCTAAGTGGTTGTAGCCCGAGCCATCCTGCCATTCCACAGAATCAGTAAACCTTCAAGATGAAAAATAAGCAATCATCGTAGGTCTTATGGTAGAAGATAGAGATGATTCATCCCTTCCCTTCTACACATCCCTGGACATGCATGATAAGGTGTTGCATAATTGTCCGATGGATTCAGGGGCATCTCATAATCTCATGCCCAAGACTGTCATGGAAGAAATTGGACTAGAAATCATGAAATCTTATCATGATTTTCATTCTTTTGATTCAAGGAGAGTGAAATGTCTTGGGGTTATCAAAGATTTGTTCGTGACCTTGTTTCAGCTGCCCATGAAAAGTGTGGTCATGGAGATCATGGTGGATGATGTTCCTCCCAATCTCGACATGATTTTGTCAAGATCTTGGATAAAAAGACTGGGGGGAACTTTGCAAATGAACCTCACATATGCTACCATCCTTGTGTTCAGGGGGGAGCATAGAATATTGTACAGAGAAGCCCAGTTGGCCTACATTATTAGTGATGAACTAGACCCCACAAACTACCCTATATTTTCCCTCAATACTGATTTGGGATCTAGTTTGTTACAACTCACTGATACTCCTGAGGCTCCTCTTGAAATCAAAAATCAACCCATCTCTTTTAGTGAAATACCTCCTCCAACTACTTCTCTGTGGAAGATGTTTTTCTACGGATCCTCTTCTAGGGAGGGTGCTGGTGCTGGAGTGGTTTTTGTGTCATCGTTTCAAGAAACCCTATCCCTATCATACAATTTAGAGTTTGAAGCTACCAACAATGTGGAAGAATACGAGGCTTTTGTTTTGGGTTTGAGGGCTGTGAAAGATATGGGGATTGAAGAGGTAGCAGTATTTGGGGATGCTGAACTAATTGTTCATCAAGTAAATTTGTTTTATCGAGCCAAGCATCCTAGGCTTAATACTTACAAGAATGAGGTGTGGGACCTAATTGAAAATTTAGTCTCATCCTTCAACATTAAATTTGTTCCAAGAGAGGAAAATACTATGGCTGATTCTTTGGCCACCTTAGCAAGCCAATTCAATATCCCATAGCTACCTAAGCTCAGGTACAATGTTGAGATTAGATATAGGCCTTTTGTACCTGATAATATCAAGCATTAGAAAGTATTCGAGGATGATCTTGAGATTAGAAGATTTCTTGAGTCAGTTCACAAGTTCTTTGCATTACACATTGATCAAGATCATGATTTCGAAGGTGACCCTCCCCCTGAATTTTTTTTGAATACAATTCCTAATCACCATATTGTCCAGCGTCCAAGAAACGACATCCCAAAGAAACTAGTTCCTTTGGAAATATTCTTCAATGGGAACGATGTGGAAGTGAAGCTTAAGGGCCTAACTGAGAATGTTGATGTAGCTGAGTGCAACATCGGTACATAGGAGGATCCAAAGTTTTTCAAGTTTTGAAGAAGCCTTTCAAGAGAGGAGAGAGCCAAGTATATCGAGATATTAAAAGAATTTTCCATTGTGTTTTCCTGGACTTATGAAGACCTTGGAACATATTATACCAACATCATCGAGCATAAGATCCCGTTGAAAGAGGAGGCCAAACCATTTAGGAAAAGATTAAGACAAATAAATCCTATGTTTCTCCCTATCATAAAGAGGGAGGTGAAGAAATTGTTGGACACCCAAATCATTGTCCCGTTGCGATATTCTGAATGGGTGGTCAACCTGGTCCCGGTGAGGAAAAAGAACGGAGAAATCAGAGATTGTGTCGATTTCAGGAACCTGAATAGAAGATCCAGGAAGGAAAATTACGCTTTTCCAAATATGGAACACATATTACAAAGGGTGACAGGCGCATCCAGGATTTCCATGATTGATGGTTTTTCTGGCTACAATCAGATTTATGTCTTTCCTTAAGATAGAGAAAATATAGCCTTCACCACTCTGTGCGGCACATTCATGTATGCTAAAATGCCTTTCATATTTATTAATGTAGGAGATATCTTCCAACAAGCCATGGATATCGCCTTCATTGGAGAAAGGGATAAAGTTTTGGTCATCTATTTGGATGACATAACAGTCTTCTCCATATCTGATGAAGAACATTGTTGTCATCTGAGAAAAGTCTTCTTGGAATGCAGAAGGTTTGGGATCTCCTTAAATCCAAAGAAATTGTTGATTTCCATGAAGGAGGGAAGGTTATTGGAGCATATAGTATCTTTTGAAGGAGTAAGAATTGATCCCAGTAGGGTGGAAGCAATCCAAACCTTGTCACTCCCGAGGTCCAAGAAGGAGGTTCATTCTTTCTTGGGGAAAGTTAATTTCCTTAGAAGGTTTGTTTCCAATTTTGTTGAATTGGTGAAGCATATCACAACCATGATTGGGAAGGGGAATGAAGTAAAATGGGTTGTTGGACCCAGAGAATCCTTTGACCGAATCAAAAAAGCATTGACTAAAGCACCTGTGCTTATCAGTCCTGATTACTCCCAGGATTTTCTGATCTTTTCTTTTGCTTCTTTTGATACAGTGGCTATTGTTCTACTGCATAAAAATGTTGAAGGGCTTGAAAAGCCTATTTCCTTTTTCAGTAGGGCACTAAGGGACATTGAGCTAAAATATGACATCATGGAGAAATAGGCCTATGCCTTGGTGAAAGCTCTCAAATATTTTAGAGTCTATGTGTTGTATTCAAAGATCATCGCCTATGTTCCTTTAACCTCTATAAAGGATATTCTAATTTGACCTAACATAGACAGGAGAAGGAGCAAATCGATTGCCAGGATTCTTGAATTTGATCTGGAGATCAAAACCATGAAATTGATCAAAGGTCAAGGTTTATCCAAGATGTTGGATGAATCGAATTTTGAATCTTTGGGGGTTAACTTCGTCAACACTTTCTCAGAAAATCAACAAGTTGGGTTGTCTGATAGCAGTCCTCGGGACGATTTTCCACTAGCAGAATACACTTGGTACAAAGATATTATATTTTTTCTGCAAGATTTAAGGCCCTCAGATGGCATTCAAAGGAACAAGGTGAGAGATTTAAATATCAAAGAAATTAAATACTTCCTTGTTGATAAAAATTTATATTGGAAAGATCCCCTGGGGGTACTTCTAAGGTGTTTAGACCCACACGAAGCACAAAGGATTATGTCTGACTTTCATGAAAGTTTGTGTGGGGGCCATCACTTCTGGAGAATGATAGTCCATAAAATTCTCAAGGCTAGTTAGTTCTGGCCTACTCTATTCACTGATGTTTGCGCAAAAGTTAGAGCCTGTGCTAAATGTCAGAAATTCTCAAGAAAGAAGCAGCTAAATCCCCTGGCATTGAAACTTGTGGTTTCTTCAGGTCCCTTCCAGTAGTTTCTCTTGGACTTCATTGGGGAAATTCATCCTGCATCCAATCGTTAGCACAGATGGATCCTGAATGCCACATATTACTTTACCAAGTGGATAGAAGCTATTACCACAAAGAGTGCTTCTCACAGAGTGATCATCAGTTTCCTGGAGGATATCATAGCAATATTTGGCTTCCCGAGTAGAATCTTCACAGACAACAAAGCATCCTTCAAAGACGAACCATTATTCCAATTCTATGAGAAATTTGGAATCAAGCTGATTCACTCTACCCTATACTACCCCCAAGGCAATGGACTGGCAGAATCCTCTAACAAAAGCCTCATCAAAATCATTAAAATATTGTTAGAGGATAACAAAAATGCATGGGATTCAAAGCTCAAGTTTTCTCTATGGGTAGATAGAGTGACAACAAAAAGATCTCTTGGCCTCTCCCCTTTACAACTTGTATATGAAACTGAAGCATTGTTTCCCTCTCAGCTGGCCTTGCTCGTGGCAAAGTTCTTTCAAGATCACCAAGGAGAGCCAGATGATATGGTCAGGAGAATCCATCAACTAGTCGAAGTGCAGCAGGTAAGAGAATAACTCCTTGACAAAGCACATGGACATTGACAGAAGATCAAGTTGGCTTTTGACAGGAAGGTACGAAAAGAGGCTTTTCAGCTGGGAGATCTAGCATTGAAATGGGACGCGCCTAAGCAGGATAGAGGAAAGCATACCAAATTTGAATCCTTGTGGGTCGGTCCCTTCAAGATTTCTAAATCACTCCCAAACAACACTTACAGGTTGCAGAATCTCGAATTCGATGAAATTTTTGGTGACCCTGTGAATGGCCACTTCCTGAAAAGGTTTTTTGTTTAAAACGCATCCATATTTCCACCACTGTAAATACTGTCCTTATTTTACTTTTGTTTTGCTTTTATCTTTCTATCCTTTTATGACTAATAGACTCCATAGCCCAATAGCTAAGGCACCTGGAACTACTTGTTCTTGGAAGCTCGCAGGGAGCATACCATCCCCTGTGGAGCCAAATGTTATCACATGCTCGCAGGGAGCATACCATCCCCTGTGGAGCCAAATGTTATCACATGAAGTTGTCAAGGCCGTAGGCATGTGCCAAATTACTCGAGTCTATATCCTTTCCCTGTTTTTCTTGATTCGGCTGGCCGTATCCTTATATTTTCCTCCTTGTAGCCAACAAAGTCATTCTTGTTTTCCCTCTCCACTGACAACATCTTATTTTCCTTGGCCTCATCTATTATCTTGTGTCTCCCCACACCCCATCCAATCGTCCAAGTCTTCAGCATCACAAGTTGCAGCTCTTAGAATGGTCTAGAACGAACTCAAATCAAGTGAGTGACTTCAGTCTGTGTTAAGGCAATAGAGCACGGGAATCAGAAGATCAAGCATCACACCCCACACCCCATCCAATCGTCCAAGTCTTCAGCATCACAAGTTGCAGCTCTTAGAATGGTCTAGAACGAACTCAAATCAAGTGAGTGACTTCAGTCTGTGTTAAGGCAATAGAGCACGGGAATCAGAAGATCAAGCATCACAAAATGTTTCAGCAAGAATCGCGAAATTTTGATTCTCAGAACAAGGAGATATGGCCCGTCCAATCGAGATAAGATGAGATTCGTTGATTTGATATCAACATTCTTATGGGAATCAGGAATTGGGATTTCAAGGCCCTTGTCACAAAGCTTCAGTTGTGGCCCAAAGTCCTGATTCCTGAAAATCCAATGGGGTTGATCTAGATCGTTCGATCCAGTAGGTACAGGTGGTAGTTGTTTGAGTTTTTTTTTCAGGAGTCGATGTTTCAGGGTTCTCATCAATGCATGCAGCCACAGCCCGAAACCTCAATGCCCCAAAATGCGAAATTTGAAAAGTGCCCATGGTTTTAGCCCCTGGTCATAGCCGGTGACCATATGGGTAAAAGATAAGGAAGGCGCCAATACGAGTTAAGCCCGTCGCAATTTTGGCAGCCAGGAGTCCATGGAACAGGGGGTCGGCTCCTTCTCATCGACGACATGCAAAATTCAATGGTCACAGTCTTAGGGTTGTATGAAATGGGGCCCAAGCAGATGAGGACCAGGGTTGTGCAATGGCGAACAGATCATGGCCATCCATCTCAAAGAAAATATGACCGTCGATCTCAACCACAGTTTTCGCGATTTCGGGCATCGCGATATCGAAGTCTAGGGAGGTGAAAATCCCCGAAAGGAAAAGTGTTGAGATGCATTTGAAGATAGGCATTGGGTCATGGCCCTGGGTTATATTGAGAATGGAGCCAGAAGGAAAGGAGGCTATCCTCCGAGCCTTGGAGAGCTGGCCCATGGTCATCCCCTATGTATTTAGTCTCGGCTACCCTCCATGGAAGAATCAGCTAATGAAAATTGAGCAGGTGGTTGAAACCTCAGCTCAATCCATAAATGGAAGGTGTGGGGAAGGGTTAGGAGCAGTCAGCCTATAGCAGGTGGTTGAAACCTCAGCTCAATCCATAAATGGAAGGTGTGGGGAAGGGTTAGGAGCAGTCAGCCTATGGTACCCCGATGGACAGGTTCCCTACGAAAACCATGTCATCTGAACCAGTGTTAGACAAGAAGTTGCATGCACAGTCTGTAAGAAGATCATGCATACGTAAAGCCTTAAATGAGGCAACTCAATGACTCTCCTGCTATCAGGGGGGGATTTCTCTGAGTATATATACTCATTTTGATATTTTTGTAAGCATCGATGATAGAGCTAAGATCACAATTGTAAATCTTTAAAGAGGCCTCTGGTTCTCTGGTTATAGACTAATACTTGAGACTTCTTGTTTAATGGCAGCTAGCCTCTTCCTTTCCCTTTTCTTCTGATTCTTAAAGCCCGGGCATGGATGATCTAGTTGGGTGTTGTAATGAATATATAATGTAGGTTTAATTATATCAGTTTTTGCAACATTTTAAGTTTCTTGAAGTTTTTCAGATCTAAGAGGATCTCATATCTGATAATTTCCCCCCTAAAGGCTGTTGGAAGATCGGATGTCCAGAGCAAAATTTATTCCTCTCTCATTTCTCTCCACTTACTCACCACTATGAAAAATTATTGGCCTAAGTTAGATCAAGACCTCACCTATCTTTGCATTTCCAACCCTAAGTTAGATCAAGACCTCACCTATCTTTGCATTTCCAACCCAATTTTCTAAGTTAAAATGATATTGTTCTTAGTTTTATCCCATTCGGTCACCCTTTATAAAAAAAACTATGACATATAAATTGATGGGTATCGGGCTTACTCCTACTGCAATCCAGAAGTGACTTCTGGTGCTAACGGGTGGGAGAATAGCTGGAAATGTATGAGAAACAGATTGACATCCTAAAGAAAGGAACATCTTCATCACAAGTAACAAAGTCAGCATATCCAACAGATGGATTAGAAAGAGAATTGGCAGACCTAAACCTAAAAGGATCTTAAATTGAAAAACTAAAGAAAACAATATCAACACAGAATGAATAAATCAAGGATAAAGATAAAATTATTGGAGAATATCAAAAGTGTAAGGCAAAGTTTTTAGCAAATATAGAATAAATGTAGAATAAATTATCTGACATACCATATCTGATAGGAGCTAAACACCTTATCTGGGATGAAATCATTACTAAGGTTGGAAAAATATGATATTACTTCAAAACAATTGATGAACAGATCATTTTGACAGATGATGCAGATCAAACTATAAAGAAAGAATTCCAAGAGTTAGGAACTAGGTCTCAGGTTTCTAACAAAGTTATCAAATTCTTAAATTCCAATTCCAGAGAAGTGTTGAAGAATAAAGGTGTAAAGGACATAACTATAATGGTGATGGATACCAAGAATATTTCACAAAGATAAATTTGATACAACAAACTCAAAATAAATTCATAATGGTGAAACAAAACATTTAATCATTCACCAACAAGTTTGAAAATTTGGTTAAAATGGGACTACCTTTAGCTTGGGATGATAAAGCGAAGCTTCTATTATTTGAAAGTTATAGGAAACTTTTACACAACTAGAGAAAATGGAGACAAATTTCAAGGGATGATTGTGTTAAGAACCAAACATCAATATAGCATAGAAAAACCTCAAGAAA
>CBVK0102092052.1:0-20184 GCA_900067695.1 Picea abies | reverse complement strand
TATTGGATACCAATGAGATAATTATTTTTAATCTCCTTCAATTATGAGATGAGGTAAGTTAAGATCTGAGGTCATTTGAATGTCCCTGATGAGACCCCAAAGTTCTGTTGAGTTGTTCATATCATGCCCCAGATATCCCGCCATAAGGTGTCGGATTTTCCCTGTGTTATCTCTAATGACCTCTCCAAATCCTACTCGGTCAGGATTTCCTTTTGAGGCACCATCAAAGTTTAGATTCCCAAAACCAAGGGATTTTGGAGGTGGGAGTTGGGGGAGTTTTGAGAATAAGTGGTGCATTGGGTGTTATCAGCTTCCAGGAGGAAAAGATAATGGATTCGGGAGGTTCAGTGGCAAGGTCATCCTGGGTCCAAGGATGAGCGTGGATAGTTTCTTGTATTCTCTCAAAGATCCTTGACCAAATAATTGGGGGGGTGGAGGCCTGGGAATGGAAGATGTGTCAGTTTCCTTCTTTCCAGAGTTGCCACACTATAAATCCTGGCAGGAGTTTCCAAATCTTGTTCAGGAGGGAGTTGCCACACTATAAATCCTGGCAGGAGTTTCCAAATCTTGTTCAGGAGTAGGATTTTGAACACCTCAGAGTCCCAGTCCATGATAGTGTTGATGATACTTGTCTTGTCTCCTTTAGTTTTCCTCGTGATTAGAGGAACTTCATCCCAGATCATATTACTATTGGGGCATTGATTAAATATGTGCTCCATTGTTTCTTCCTGTTGCTGGCATAGATAGAAAATTGAGGGTCCAATATAGCCTCGCTTCTTGAGGTTGTCCCAGTTTAGGATGTGATTTTGCACCAAGAGCTAAAGAAAGGTGGAAACTTTTGGCCAGAGTTTGGTTTTCTAGATTATGTGCTAGATGTGTTATTTCAATTGATTGTGAAAATTTTCCTGGAGATGGTAGGATTCTTTGATTGTGAATGTTCCCAAAGGGGTATACCCCTAGGGAAGAATGTCCATCTCCTCACTAATGCATATCTTTCTTTTCCCTAATGTTGCTTTCCATGGTAGCAGATCAAGATCTATTGAAAGGTTGAGATCTTGTGGAAGCAGTTTCTAGTTGCGCCAAGGGGGTTGATGAGGGAAACTAAGCTAGAGGTCAGCCACTTTGAGATTCTCCAACCCTTGTGTATGGTATTGATAAGGGTGAAAGTTTTCCATTTTTTGCTACAGAGGTAGTTGCTACCAAGAATCCATCCAGAATCAGGTATGGTGTCCATTTCGCACTTCCCTAAATGCATGTGTTTGGATGAGTGGGTGGTTTGGCCAAGCTGCGTTCCAAATATTGGATCCATTGATCTGATCATCAAGTTGAGCAAGATGTTCTTGCAGAATTTGGGGGGTATATTTATTCCTCTAGATTCATGCCCGAAGTTCCATCGAGTACTTGAGCCAGCACCACCATATTTTTGCTCCCATGATATTGTTGAGATTTCCTAGGTCTCGGAGACCCGGTCCTCCCAAGGGAGTTGGTCTGCATATTTTTTCCCAACTGATAAGGGCCCTTTTTTCCCTTGTTCATGATCGTGCCAGAGGAAATTTTGTTGAAGGTTTTTGATGATTTTGATGACAGTTTGTGGCGCTGCTAGAGATGAGAACATGTAAGTTGTAATAGCTTGAAGCAATTCTTGTAAGAGGATAAACATGGCAGGGAGATTTAAAAATTTGAAGGTCCAAGAACTGAGGCGGTTGGAAATTGAGAGAATAAGGGAGTCTCAGGTGATATTTCATGTAGCTGAGTCTGATAAGGGAAGGTCCAAGTAGTTGGATGAAAGGGAGCTTCTTGTTATGCCTAGGAGGCATGAGATGTGCTACTGGATTGTGGGAAGAATGTTGAAGAAGAATATTTGGATTTTCTCTAAATTAAAAGTAGTACATGAGGCTTCTCTAAAGTCAATGAGGATTTCTTGGAGTTTAACAGCTTCCCGGGTTGTGGGGGTGTTCATAAGCATCGTATCATCGAAAAATTAGCTATGGGAGGTAGTAGGATAAAGGCCATAGATAGCAAGCACTTGGAGGGAACCATTCAAGATCGAGGCTGACATGTATCACCCAAAAAAAATTTCCATGATTACAAATAGGAAAGGGGATAGTGGATCCCCTTGACGAATACCTCGAGAGGGGGGAAAAAGGCCAGGAGGGGGCACCATTGACTAAGATGGAGAAGAATCTTGAGGAGTTGAGCTTCAGATCCATGCTGTCCAATATTCAGTGAACCCAAAAGCCGAAACAAGAGAAATCATGTACTTCCAACTAAGTCAATCAAAATATTTAGAGAGGTCGAGCCTTATGAGCATACCTAGGGTGCGAGTGGTATTTAGCGAGTGAATCACCTCGTGAACCAAGATTACACTATCCATTATTTGTCGTCCCTCCACATACCTAGACTGTTCCTTTGAGATGATGAAAGCAAGGATGGGATTGAGTTAGAGAGCAATTACCTTTGTGATGATCTTATATATGACATTGCAAAGCGCTATCGGTCTAAACTACTTCGGGTTGGTGACTCGAACCTCCTTGGGGATGAGGTTGAGAAAGGTGGCATTGAGGGTCGAGAGAACCTGTCCTAATGTGCATGATTCCTCTGCGATTTTCCAAACCTATTCTCATATCATCGACCAATAGTGGTGGAAGAAGTCTATGGTGAAACCATTTGGCCCAATGGATTTTCCTGGGGGAATTTCCTTGACTTTCTGATTGACTTCCTCTTGTATGATCGATCTCATCAAAGCTTGATTTTGATCCTAAGTGATTAGGGATGGAATATGTTGGGTTACCTAATTGATGGAAGATGTTCTATAAATTGGAGGTTATGAAAGAATCTCTTTGTAATAATCAACTAATTTTGTTTCAATTTCTTCATGATCTAGAATTGTGTTACCTTTTGTGTCCTCTATCTTTGTGATACGGTTGATGTATCATCTGTGAATCATGGAGTGATGAAAGAACTTTGTGTTCTTTTCTCCTTCCTTTAACCACTGTACTCGAGACTTCTATTTCCAAAGGATATCCTCCTTCTCATGTTGATCTGCAAGTTGCTGCTTCAAGCTAGACTCCTCCTATAGTAGGGTTTCTAAATAGGAATATATTATGGATTCTTTTTGAATGTCCTCTATTCATTGTTCTAGGGCCTTCTGTGCTTAGAATATATTATCAAATACATTATTGTTCCAGTCCTGAAGTTGTTGCTTGAAGTTTTTTAGGTGTTGTTGGAATCTATACATCCTTGTGGTATGTGTGATTTCTTCATTGGTCCATGAGGTACAGGAGAGCTCCAGAAAGTCTGGGTGATTTATCCAAAAATTATCCAAGAGAAAAGGTTTGTATTTGGGGGTGGCTATCGTATCCATCCACAGCTGGACCGGCCACTCATCTAAGCTTGATTTTGGAAGAATGTTTGCTTCAATCAGGGCTTCCTCAAGCATTAGGGTTTCTGATATTAGGAAAAAATCCAGTCTACAAGATATGTGTTGGGAACCCGCATGCAGATTGGACTAGGTGAAGGAGCCATTCCTGGTCTCAATGTCAATTAGTTTGAGACGATCTATGAGATTGTTGAACTTGGTGTTGTCTTGATCCAATCATTTCAAGCCACCTCTTTTTTCTTCTAGGGTGCGTATAATGTTAAAATACCCTCCTAATATCCATTTATCTTGACCTATTAGATATTCTATATGGGCCAAGTTAGCTATGAAGTGGTCTTTCTCCTAGATGATCTGAGGACCATATGCATTAGTGATGACTCCTTCTTTGCTGAATCCAATGGCATGGTAGTGTGTTGTAAGCATTCCCACCATTGAAAAGGATGGTTCTAGGATGACCGTGGTTGGGTTCCAGAGGATGGCTAAACCCCCTGCAGCCCCTTTGGATTATGTGTATATGAAGTTACAGTGACACCAACATATTTTGAATATTTCCTCTTCCATTTCTCTCGCACATTTGGTTTCCTGTAGTAGAAAAATTTATGGATCCTCTGCCTTGATGCAATTTTGAAGAATTGTTTGCTTAGATCTTCCATTGATGCCTTTGATATTTCATGTGACAATCTTCATCATGAGGAGTTGTGTGGCGGGCAAAAAAAACCTTCAATAAGGCACTGCATTTGGCCTGAGTTAATCATAATGTTTCCTACCTCTTTGATCAATTGATGAGTCATCTTACGCCCACATCATTTTCCCTCTTTTTGGTTTCATTTGGGGTCTGGATCAGGATCTAGGCGTATTCCTAGTGGGGAAGTGGCACATGTTGTGGATTCGATAAAAACCTTGTGAACGTTTCTAAGCTGCTCCACTGGTATGGTTTGCAATTACTTCCTGTTGAAAGCATCCTTGAGCTTGTCAAGGCCAATCTCCGCAAGTTCCCTCTCATCCAACTACATTATGGTGTCTCTGCATTCATCTAAGTCTTTTCTTGGTTCCATTTGAGTTGGGGAGTCGTGACCTATGATTTTATCTAGGACTGGATCTAGGGTTTGTTTTTCCTTGCCTTTTTCTTTACTCAGATCTACTGATTTGTGGGCATTTTCAACTTCTTCTATCTCTGGTAGGTTGCTAAGTGCATCAAAGGAGTTGTTGGTAGGGATCTTCTGGTTCCCATTTTGATTGGATTTTTTCGAAGGGGGTTTCATGTGCCCTAGAAGTTGAGTGTAGCCATCTTTTTGTTTCTCCTCTGATGTTGGTTGAGATGGAGCATTGAGGGGGCCATCTATGAAGATATGTCCATGTTCATGACATTTTATGCATCTGAAGGGAATGTGTTCATAATCTATGGTCTGAATCCATTCCTCATCTTGATATTCTATGGTGACTGAGGCAGGTAGGGATTTGGAGATGTTCATGTATACACAGACGAGTGCATAAGATGTGTATTTTCTTTGCTTTATGGCTTATGAGGATTTTACATATCTTCCCAACGTATTTCCAATGCCCATTAAGATTCCCCAAGCCAGAGTTCCTGGAGCAGGGAGTAGAGGCAGATCCAAAGTAGGGCACATGAAAAGTCTTCCTTTTCTGGGCAAAATAGATTTGTCCAAAACCTCAAATAAAGCCCGACAGAGTTGTAGAAGTAGGTGCCATTTTCAAAAACGTGATCTTTGTCCTCCAGGTTGTAGAAGATGATTGTGAAGAAACTTTTCAAGCTTAGTTAAAGTTCATAGTCACCTTTCGGGTTCCACCAATTTTTAATCCATCGCGTGAGGTCTTTCTCTGAGGGCCATAACCCTAATAATTTCTCGATCAGGGCATGATCCTTCATGAACTGGGTGTGTTCTCCAACCTTGGTGGATTTTATCACATATTTTGGTGCATTTGGTGATTGAGGGATACATTTCCCTGGTTCCTAGTTGCAAGATGCCTTTGGATGCGACGATTCAACTTCCATTTCCATGTTTTTCCCTAAGCCTTGTTCATCTTGCAACAAGTGATATCTAATATGCCGCAGTGGTTCAAAGGATGACCGCCGGGCTCGAGTTCTGTCCGTTTCGTTGGCTGTTACATTTCTGTAAGAGGGGGTTTTCACCCCCTCGTCTAAGCTCATTCTACGATGCCAGGTTCATTTGTAGCTGTGGCAGCGACGATTCACGGTTCTGAGTGGTAGGATAGTTGGGTGTAGCAAGGGAGGGAGCACGCATCTCCTCCTACTATATTATTGCGAAGTTTAGTGAATCTTAGTTGGATATGAGATATTCTCTTCAACAAGATTTTCTCCTAAATTAGAATGTGGAGTTAGTTTGTTATTGGCTAGAAGCTTTGATGAGATAATGTATCTATCTTTAGTCACAAAACTGTGAACAAATTCAAATTCAGCTCGATGAAATAAACAATTCAGTGTGTTGTTGTTTTCATGTGAATTATTGTGTTTCCTCTTCAATTATTATGTTGTAAATTTATTACAATAGTGTAGTTGTTTTGAGAGTCTATTCTTGAAAGGATTGGGGAAGAAAACATGAGAGAGAAACTATGTACGTATAGGTTTCCTATCCTGCTATCAAAACCAATCACTTGAAGAAAAAAAACATAACATAATTATGAGAGATGCATGAGTTAATTAATTGCCAGAGCATTGGAGATTATTGGAGAGTGCTGAGGATTGCTGGAGATCATTGGAGAACGTTGGATATTGCTGGAGATCACTAGAGAATCCTAACGGTCACTGGAGGTATGCGATGGGTGAGTTGTTCTAAACTCTGTTGTAAAAATAATTCTCCTGTACGCTAGTAAATGGCCGACGATATGGTGATGGCCGTTGGATTATGGTGATGGTAGCATGCTTATGAGCCAGTTGGCAAGTGATGTGTCCCGTCAAGGTTTAGATGGGTGACCCATAGACGTTGGGCGATTCACCCTTTATTTTTAATGCTTTGACCTTTTATGCAAAGAAAGGGGCATGCAAGCTTGGTATATTTATTTTTATGTAAAAAGAAAAAAGGCACATGGGGTTGTTTTACTTTTATGTGCAAAATAAATAAATGTATGATCGTATTATTAGTGTTCTCTTTAAGAGTTTAAATTGTTGTATTCCAATATCTATATTTATTATGTATAGTTTTAAACTCAGTGATTTTGAAAAGTTAGAAAGTATTTCTAATTATTTTTTTTTGAAATATTTTATGGAATTTATCTTCACTAAACAAGATTACTATTAGTTATGGGTTAGAATCAAAACCAAATGATCCCATTAAAGAGGTCGAGTGGAATAAGAAGGATATCAAGATTCGTATGTTGATCTTAGTCAATCTAGGATCATCTTTGGTTGTGCATGTAAGAATTTGCATGACAACTAAAGATTTGTGGGACAATTTGAAATCCCTATATGAATATTCAAGCATGTCAAGAAGGATGTTGTTAAAAAACAAACTAAATGCATGCATGATGGTAGAGGGAGAGAGTATCTCTTCATATGCTGACATAATCAAAGAGATCAGAGACCAATAACATGATGCGGAGGATACAATCTCAAATGAGAAGATGATACCCATAACCTTGAATGGATTCTCTAATGACCATGAGATGTTTGTCAACACTATTTTTTGTTAGAGAACCCACACCTTCATTTGAGAATTTATATGAGATCTTCTAGTCTGAAGAGATGTAGAAGAAGGAAAATAATGAGAGGGATTCAGATGATGTTGCATTATGGTCAAAGACTAATAAATTCAATCAAAAGTGGCGGAAAAAGAAAGTAGGAAAACACCCACGTTAGAAATTCAATGGTGGTGTAGCTTCTCCATCTAAGCGAAATTTTAAGTCTAGATGTTTTAATTGTAATGAGAAATGACATATTACTAAGGATTGTCCTAAGAAGAAATTAGACAATGTACAAGGGCATGTCTAAATGCATGGTAAGGATCAATTACACCAATGTAATACTGTTGATGGAGTTGATGAGTTGTTTAATCAATAAGAGCATTTCTCATTAGTATATGCTCTTTATACTAATGCTTCTTGCAAAGATATATGGTGTATTGACTTTGGTGCAAGAAGGCATATGTCTCATGATAAAAAGCTATTTGTAGAGCTTAAGGAAAACAATTTTGGAAATTCTGATGATGGGTGGAGTGTCCACTCGAAATGTTGGAAAGTTAAAAAACTACGACTCATCTCCACTTCCAGAAAATTTAAGCAATCAATACGACTAACTATGAAAACCTACATACTCAGACCCATTTAATTTGTTAGAACTCTATTTTTATTATACCGAGCTAGCAATCGACAACATGGTAGTTTATTAAAATCTGTTTCATTTGATGGAGAAAATAACCAAATTGTTTCACCAAAATCGATTAATAGAAGATTAGTTAACAATCAAGAAAAAGACAGTTTGACATGTAAATGATAAATAAACTCTAATGTATATAATCTGTGATATCTTTTCATAACAAATTAGCAATTAGCAACATGTGTGTATTTTCATAAGGAATTAGAAAGAAGTGACATGCAAGTTTACCAAAATCTACTAAACAATAAATAAAGTGTTCTCATAAAGTGTTATTAGATACCACAGACATAGGATATTTTTGTTATGGTTGAATATTAGATTGAATACTCAAATTATGATGGTTTAATATATTTAAATTTCATACCTAATAAATTATTAGGTCATTTTTAATAAACAAATATCGAGTATTTTAAAATGAGATGAAATAAAGAAACTATAACATCATTAATCAAACATAACAATTAAGGTAATTTGATTTGTGTTTTTGTTTAATTAAAAAAATTATTAACATTTTTTATGAAAATAATCATAAGATTTGGTTTTAAAATAATTTTTACTAAAAATTGATTTTCCAGTTAATAAAAAATAAATTATCATCAACAATATTTTTATTTGACCAATAAACTATCCAATAAAGAATAAAGAATTTTTATTTTAATATAATAAATTACATATATAATGAAACAATATCACAAAACATGCCATACATATTTTATTTCATATCATACTATTCAACTCTGAAATATATAGAAATTTATTGTGAAAAGTAATATTTATTTATAATGTATCATTACAACATTATAGAAAATATTTCTAATGGTAACTACTTTAAAACTTATTATGAATGGTGAGCATTTATTTCTTGCATAACACTAATAAGTTTCATTAAAATAACATTAGGTATTAGTAATTTTGTCATTGTTAATAATAACAAGTACAAAAATTGTAGTTTTTATTAACATTTTTAATCTATTTCATAGTTTATTGATATATTGTTTATATAAAAAGTGTGGAATCTAAACAACATTATGAATCTTTTTAAAGATTCTACATAAACTTTCTACTATAGGGTGATAATTGTTCTCTTGATTTGAACAATTTAGTGTTTCATGGGCAAGTATGTAATAGGGTTTTCTCTAGTTCATGGGTTATTGATATATTGTCTATATAAAGAGTGTGGTCCCTAAACAACATTATGGATCTTTTCAAAGCTTGTTCATACAATTTCTTCTTGTAAAGTAGTGAAGGTGTCAATTGTTCTATTGATTTAAACAACTTGGTGTTTCATGGGTAAGTCTCTAATAGGGTTTGCTATGTTATCATTGTGTTAGAAAAATGTGAGTCTAGTGTTAAGATTTGATATTTTTCAATAGTTGTTATTGGTGTGTCCATTGAATGTAGATATCGGTTGTCTATAATTGTAAAGTTTGTTGAATTTTAATTAGATATGAGATATTCTCTTCAACAAGATTTTATCCTAGATCTGAATGTGGAGTTGATTTGTTGTTGGCTTGAAACTTTGATGAGATAATTATCTATCTTTAATCAAAAAAACAATGTATAAATTCAAATTCAGCTCAATAAAATAAACAATTCAGTATGTTGTATGTTCTCGTGAGTTATTGTGTTTCCTCTTCAATTATTTTGTTGTAAATTTATTACAATAGTGTAGCTGTTTTGAGAATCTATTCTTGAAAGGATTGGGGAAGAAAACATGAGAGAGAAACTCTGTACGTATAGGTTTCCTATCATGCTATCAAAACCAATCACTTGAAGAAAAAAAACATAACATAATTATGAGAGATGCATGAGTTAATTAATTGCCAGAGCATTGGAGATTATTGGAGAGTGCTGAGGATTGCTGGAGATCATTGGAGAACGTTGGATATTGCTGGAGATCACTAGAGAATCCTAAAGATCATTGGAGAACGTTGGATATTGCTGGAGATCACTAGAGAATCCTAAAGGTCACTGGAGGTATGCGATGGGTGAGATGTTCTAAACTCTGTTGTAAAAATAATTCTCCAGTACGCTAGTAAATGGCTGATGATATGGTGATGGTAGCATGCTTATGAGCCAGTTGACAAGTGATGCGTCCCGTCAAGGTTTAGATGGGCGACCTATAAACGTTGGGAGATTCACCCTTTATTTTTAATGCTTTGACCTTTTATGCAAAGAAAGGGGCATGCAAGCTTGGTATATTTATTTTTATGTAAAAGAAAAAAGGCACATGATGCATGTTGTTTTACTTTTATGTGAAAAAAAGGATAAATGTATGATTGTATTACTGATGTTTTTTTTGAGAGTTCAAATTGTTGTATTCCAATCTTTACCATGGATAGTTTTAAACTCAATGAATCTGAAAAGCTTGAAGGTATTAGTTGATGGATTAGAACCAAAACTAAACAATCCCACTAAATAGGCTCAGTGGAAGAAGAAGGATATTAAGGTTCGTATGTTCATCTTAGTCAATCTAATATCATCTTTGGTTGTGCATGTAATAAGTTTCATGACAACGAAAGATTTGTGGGACAATTTGAAGTCCCTATATGAATATTTGAGCATGTCAAGAAGGATGCTGCTAAAAAAGTATCTCTTCATATGTTGACATAATCAAAGAGATCAGAGACCATTAGCATGATGCATGGGATACAATCTCAAATGAGGAGATGGTACCCATAACCTTGAATGCATTCTCTAATGACCATGAGATGTTTGTCAACAATGTTGCGAGTTAGAGAACCTGCACCTTCATTTGAGAATTTTTATGAGATATTCTATTTTGAAGAGATGCAGAAGAAGGAAAATAATGAGAGGGATTCAAATGATGTTGCATTATTATCAAAGACTAAGAAATTCAGTCAAAAGTGGCGGAAAAAGAAAGTAGGAAACCACCCATGTTAGAAATTCAATGGTGGTGTAGCTTCTTCATCTAAGAGAAATTTTAAGTCCAGAGTAAGATGTTTTAATTGTAGTGAGAAATGGCATATTGCTAAGGATTGGCCTAAGAAGAAATTAGACAATGTTAAAGGGCATGTTCAAATGCATGGTAAGGATCAATTACACCAATGCAATACTGTTGATGGAGTTGATGAGTTGTCTAATCAATTAGAAAATTTCTCATTAGTATATGCTCTTTTTATTAATGCTTCTTGCAAAGATATATGGTGTATTGAATTTGGTGCAAGAAGGTATATGTCTCTTGATAAAAAGCTATTTGTAGAGCTTAAGGAAAGTAATTCTAGAGATTCATTATTTTTGGGTGATGACCAATCTCACAAGGTGAAAGGAGTAGGAGTTGTTCCTGTTCGAATGCCAAGTAGAGTTATAACACTGATAAATAATGTTCGTATGTTCTTGGCCTACAAATAATTTTTTTTCAATGAGTGTTGTTTCCGATTAGAACATGAAGGTCGAGTTCATTGAAGGTAGTTGTACAATCCAAGAATGTAGATATGGAAG
Organism: Picea abies; assembly: GCA_900067695.1. NCBI lineage: Eukaryota > Viridiplantae > Streptophyta > Pinopsida > Pinales > Pinaceae > Picea > Picea abies. The sequence continues at coordinate 8,992 of CBVK0102092052.1, read as the reverse complement.
ATCAAGGGTGATATGAAAAGGAATCATATACGGTGGCTTGTATAGATTTATTTCAAGTATCATTGATCAAAGAGCATTGTTGCATGATGATGGAACTCTCATCTATCTATGGCATAGAAGAATTGGTCACCTTAATCTTGATAGCCTAAGAAAAGTTCATAAAATGTTAAGATGTATTCCACAATTTAATGTGAGCAAAGGAGGTGTATGTGATGCATCTGTTATGTGAAAGAATCACAGGGACCCATTCTTCTCAAATGATTTAAAACCTATTAGGAATCCTCGACCTTGTCCACTCTAATGTCTGTGGACTATTGATTTAAAAGACAATTTTATGGTCTTTAAGTCAACCTCACGAGGATAAAAACCCTCCTACGTTTTTCAAGGGGTGGTACTCCTATATTCTAAAATTGCATGCATAAATATAAACAATGCTTGAGAAGGACCAAGGTTATTTAAAATAGATATTCACAAGAAAATAATACCTGAGATGGGACCATGTATCTTATAAAAGGAAATTATTTACAATATATTACAGAATTTATAAACCAACATAGTATACAAATAAACAAGATGATATTTCCATTACAACATTCATCAAGACATAACACGATATCCAAGTAAAGGAGCAAGAAAGTATAGTCCGCATATGGAAAAGAAATTTAAATGATTATTTCATTAGATGAAAAAAAGATGATAGATACACATTTGGAATCTCAAGCTTGAAACCAAAGTCTTTGATATTAGAGTAATGCAATATCCCAAAATAGTTATTTGGGAACCTAAAAAAATAATAAATGTCTTTAAAATACAAGGAAAATGTCTTGAAAATAAATATTTGTGTTTGTCCTTCAAAGAGGACTGGGATGGGGCTCCGATAGACCATAAAATGAAAAGACCCGAAAGACAAGAAAAACAATAAAAGATTATCTCAGGTTTCATAGATTACTAGGAAATGGATGACAATGTAACAAATGCTTGTAGAAGAATGATAACGAGAAGAGGAAAAAGGTTTATGCTTGACTCATTGTGATGGAAAGTTTTTATGAAGTCGTTACTTTCTTGGAGGTGCCTCTTTTGTAGATTCTTGTTGTTGTTGAGGTGGCATAAATGATGCAACCGTTTCTTATTGATTTGGCTCAACAATTTTGATTAAGGATTTTATTAACTAATATTCAATATATTCCCTCATGGGTGCCACCGTGATCTCATGCCTTGTTTTTATCTCGAACAATTCATTCTCCATCTCTCTCAAATCTAGGCCTGATTGGTGCAATGTATCATCTACCTCATCGTTTCTGTTGATGTATCTGACCAACCACCTTTCAACTTCTTCTTCAGAGAATCCTATTGTTTCAATGAACTTGTTTGCCCATGCAACTTTCATACATTAAGTTGGTCTAACAATTGTTCTTTTTATGAAAGTATTTTTATCCATTAATAAGTTTGGGGCATCAAGTTATTTCATGAGATCAACCAACTTAAACAATAAGTCACCTCTTAGGTTATTTAAAGCATCTACTTCACTTATCATTTCTCTCAAATTCTTTATCCTCTTCAACCAACATGCATTTATTTGTTTCATATGGATATTTGAAGGAAGGTTTTGCTCTCTTCTTTGGATATCCCTCAAGCTTGAAACTTTGGTAGAGAATGTACCCATAGTGTCCTTGTAGAAACCTTCATCATTCTCCAGATTCTTCTGAAGATATTCTTTGAAATTTGTGATTCTTGTTGAAAAGTTAGTGGAATTATGTGCAAGTTCCCAAATTTTTTGAATCAAATCTATTCTTTTCTGATCCCATTTCCAACATGTTTTATTATTGCTCGCAGTAAGCTTGGTGAACCTTTATATTTGTTACTTCTTTCTGGGATGTCTTCTAAAGTGAGAGTTGGTTGAATTGTGCTCAAAGGTTCTAGAAACAAAGGTCCTGGAATTAAGATTGTCTCTAATTATTTTATTCTTTGTTTAATTCCAAATTTTCCTTTCCCATAGTATTGACAGACTGTTTTAGAGATTCTCAAGTTGCATCGTGGAATTGTACAATTTTAGATGGTGCAACCCCATCAAAATCAATTGTTGATTTCCATTTCTGAGGTAACCTTTTATTTTTTTTGTATTAAAATTTTCAATTAAAAATTTATTGGACACTTGATTGTAAGCTGCGTGGTGCAAGGTTATAGACTCTTCTTCGAATATCATTGGTTCCTGGGTAACTAGGGATTCAACGATTTCTCAAGTTTCCAACAGTCTTTGCTCAGACCAACTAGATTATTTGATAAGCTCATCCACATCCATAACTTGTGGGATTTCTCGGTTTTCAGGTATGCCTAACCTCGTTTTTTGTGTATCCCTTTTTCTCTTGGCATAAGTGTATACAAGATGAGATTTTTCAAGGTTTTTCTTTGGTGGGTCTTTATCACTGCCATTGTGTGAACTTCCAATAAGTGTTTTTCTCATCGCTAAACCAATGGTCCTATGCTTTGTTCTTACCGGGGTACTTTTCTGGGAAACAATTGGTGAATTGGGATTTCTATCCGCTACTTATATGCCATGCTGTCGATATCCTTCATTGGTACTGATTAATTCCTCCATGTCAATTAAAGCTTGGTTTGTTACAGTCTTAGGGAGATCTAGATTATCTCCACCTCCTTCTTTAAACTGCTCAATTTGGTAGAGTAAGAATAATAACCAATTAATCCCATATGTGTAGTAAACAAATCATTATGGTTGAAACCCTCAACAAGTTCAGTTTCTTTTAAGCCGAGTTGGTCAAAATGATCTACAAGTTCATCTAGATGGGATATATGTTTTACAATAATTTCTCCAATTTTCCAAGGTAGGTGAATGAATTTCTTCTTCCTCTTCTTGTTGAAGAAGTGAGCCCAAGTCCTATACTGCTTGCAAACTTCCACAATAAAATGTCTTTCTAATACATAAAACGAGAGAGGGAAATGATTCTCTTCACATCCAAATAAATTTATAATACCGAAATCTTCAGTAGTCTTGAAAACTCTTTTCCTTGTGAGAAAGGTGGCAACTTCAAGTGAAAATATCGACGTAATAGGGCCAAAAACTATTTTTTTGAGCTCTTTGTTAGGATATAAAGACACTTAAGAGTTAGTTAAGATAAAATTGATCTATTGTGTCGTTAAGTAAAAGTGTGTTTCTTAGAGTGTTTCTATAGTATGCATTTGTAGTTAGGAAATCTGATGGTCACGATATGTTTCCGACATAGAGTGATCCCTCTGACGATTCATGTTCTCCTCGATCTTAACAATTACATTAATCCATGGATTAACACCTTATTGGTACATGATCTCTATTTAAAGAGCATGGAGGGTCATTTTACAATGATTGATTGTGATAAACTATCTTGTAAAATCTCTCTGTAAATTTCTTTTGCATTAATAAATTGCTCCAAGTGGCCATGTTGGCTGGGGTCGTGGATGTTTCCCTGTAGGGGTTTTACCACGTGAAACCCTGTAGGGGTTTTACCACGTGAAAACATTGGTGTGTTGATCTTTGATCGAGTTGTGTGAGTGGTCACTAAAGGTTTTCGTCCTCTATTGTAATACATGTGTTGTCGAACATGGTATCAAAGTGCATATGAAGACCCACTCCCATTGTAGATTGATATCGTAAAGTCGTGTTGCCTCATCTCTAGGTTCTTCCATTTTTTGTACATTTCTGGGACGAGAGGAGTGTTCCATTGTGTCTAGAGTGCTCGTTTTAGTCATGAATGCTTTTCGTTTCATTCGAAAAGTATTCCATTTTCCCAAGATACAACCATTTCATTTAGATCCGAAGGTATAAAACCTGGTAACGCCCTTTTAAATTTTTGCAGAGTTATTATTTCATTTTTATTTCGATTTTACATTTTTTATTTCCGGGTTGCTACTCTTTTGGATTTGCGTATGCTCTTTGCCCCGTGCCCTGTGCGATCTCAAAAAATCAGAAATAGATTGGAAAGGGTTTTCTTATATACGTATGCTCTTTGCCGTGTGCTCTGTGAGATCTCGGTAAATAAGAATTAGAGAGAAATTTGCATTTTTCAGGTAAGCTAACCGATATCTAATCCTTGTTGTCATCACGAAACACAATTTTTTTCTTGTTTGAATATAGTTTTTTATGAGCATGCTTTCCAAGACCGTCTTCCACCACCACCACCACCACAACAACAACACCCTAAATCCTCCTTCTAAACAATACAATATGTTTTGCACTAGCTCACTTGGTTAAAAGTTTCTTTTTTAAGTAAGAGGTCTTGAGTTCAAATATCTTTTTTGTTATTTTTTTTCGAAAAAGTTCATGCAGCCATTGTAAAGTGTATTTTACTTCAATTATAAAAGTGAGTCACTATAAGTAGTTTTAATATTTTATTTTAAAGTTATTTATTTATTATTTTAAAGTTATTTATTTTGCATGTAACTTTCCTTTTATAAAGTAACTTCATTGTAAAAATGATCCTTGCCTATTCTATAAAAATGGGTCACTTCATTAGCAACTTATTTGTAAAAGTGAGGTTATTTGGAGGGTTATCACCACATGGACCAAATTCTACTTGCCAAGTGGCTCTTTGGTTATCATTTATGTATTTTTTCAAAATGTCACAACTTTCACATTTGAAGTTTGTTTTTGCTGGGTTTTTTTTAAATAGCCTAATTTTTGGAGATCTTTCCATCTTAACCATCAATTTTAGTTTTTAAATGCACATTATATGCATATTTAATATGGATTCTTCTAATGATCTTTTGCTTACCAACACCAACTACTTCCAATGGAAATACCATATGGAGGATTTATTAAGAAGTAAAAGATTGTACCAGATTACCTTGAGAAATTAACTAGAACCTATTTATGATGAAAATAAAATCAAATGGGCAAATAAGAATGAAGAAGCACGTGGACTGATTGGAATTCCCATCTCTCCTGATTTAAGGTTTCACCTTGAAGGAATTGATGACCCTGATGAAGCTTGGGAAAAACTTGAATCTGTGTTTGGTAAACACAATTTTAAGGTTTCACCTTGAAGGAATTGATGACCCTGATGAAGCTTGGGAAAAACTTGAATCTGTGTTTGGTAAACACAATATTATTCGATCCCACCAGATAGAAAATCATATAATGACAACTCCAAATGAATTGTCTTGCAATGAAGACTATTTATCTAAGTTCGAAAAACTTAGGCTTTTATGTGCATAATGTAACATAAAACTAGAAGAAGAGCATTGCATATATATTATTCTTTCTAATATTGGTAGTGCATATTCAATGTTTGTGTCTACCTTCTATGACACTAAAGAAGCTCTAGGGAATTCTTATAAAAATACCTCTCTTGAGTCCTTTTGTGATGCTTTGATTAGAGAGTAAGATAAGATTTTGCAACTTGGAGTGATCAGCACTGTAGGTACCTCCACCAAAGCCTTAGTGGCCCAACAAAAAGATAAATCCAAAAATTCCAAGAAGCAACATCCTCACCACAACAACAAGCAAAACGAGGGTCCCAAACCCACTTAGCTAGCTTCCGCTCCAAATGGTGACAAAGGAGGAAAATCTAAAAGTAAGAAGAGTGATAAACATTGCAAGTTTTGTGATCCTAGAGGATCTTGGTGGCCACCCACCTTTTCTAACTGGCTTAAAACAATTTTTTGGCAACTTACTATTTTTAGCAGTTTTTTAGGTCCCAAACTTTCAGGGCCATTTTGAGGGCCTAAATGACGTTTTTTCACGATCAGGAACCTCGATGATAGTTGAAGGCTCTTATTAAGCCCCCTAAATGAAGCTCCTCACCAATACCTTTCCAATGAGCTATCATGCGCCCTAAAAAAATATCGTATGCAAAAATTATGACCCCGAGAAATTGATGTACTAACTTACACCAACGAGGCCCACACAAATTTTGGCGATTCATCTCCTAGGGTTAGGTTTTTTGATGTCTAGGGTTTTTAAATTCATGTTTATTGTAAAAAGGAATTCAAAGCCTCATTGTACTCATCTTCTTGCAAATGAGTGTAGCCGTCACATCTCTTCTCAGAAATAAGCTGCCACCATTCTAGCAAGCTTGTTTTCACTCTGCATTTTACAGTACACAAATTTTGGCGATTCATCTCCTAGGGTTAGGTTTTTTGATGTCTAGGGTTTTTAAATTCATGTTTATTGTAAAAAGGAATTCAAAGCCTCATTGTACTCATCTTCTTGCAAATGAGTGTAGCCGTCACATCTCTTCTCAGAAATAAGCTGCCACCATTCTAGCAAGCTTGTTTTCAATCTGCATTTTATTGTTTTCAACATATTTCTTATTTTATAGAAGTAAAGTTTTATTGTATCTTTGTTATTCTTCATCGTGTCTCTATGTTAATGTTATAAATATGTGGTTTCATTTCATTCCGCTCAAAAATACTAATTAGTGGTATCAGAGTGGTCTGCTCCTTGTCATTTTTTTAATGCATGTCCCCGATGCAGTCAGGGCATAGAGAGTTGGGTATCGAGCTTGTTTCTTTTGAGGAAAACTGCTCTCGCACACCCAAGAAACCATTAGTGGTATCAGAGTGGTCTGCTCCTTGTCATTTTTTTAATGCATGTCCCCGATGCAGTCAGGGCATAGAGAGTTGGGTATCGAGCTTGTTTCTTTTGAGGAAAACTGCTCTCGCACACCCAAGAAACCATTCATGGTGGGATAAAATAAATACGACGATACATGGGATCCTTTCAAAATGTTTCCCGAGGAAGCCCTTGAGTGACAGATGAACGAGATGATGGAAAAATTTGCACAAATCCTTCGACGACTGCCAACAAGCGACGCATCCACCTCAAGCGGAGGTGCCACCCCATTCAAGGTACAAATCAATTTTGATATTCCTATATTTAAAGTTTAAATAGATGCGAATGTCGTAGATAAATGGTTAAACCTTCTAGAAGGGTATTTTTCTGTCCACAAATTTTCCGATAGAGAAAAGATTACATTTGCGCTCCTCAAGGCCATCCCCCATGTCAAAGATCGGTGGTAGAATTTCTGTGAGCAAAAGGAAATAGAGAAATCCACATTATTTGTTGTTGCACCCACTTGGGGTTCCTTCATGGATGCTATGAAGGAACAATACTACCCTGTTGGAAGTTATGACGACTTGTATACAAGATGGATCACACTACAATTGGAAAGAGACCAAACAATGCCAGAGTTCACCAATGTCTTCCATACCTTGCACACCAAGCTGGGTATCAAATATTCTAAGCGACATATGGTGCTCAAGTACTGCGGTGGTATGCATAGATACATCCAGTCAAAAATGGAGTTTTTGTACATCTCATCCTTGGGCGCGACCTATCGATATGTCACCAAAATCGAGTAGAAGCTTAAACAAAATACACGACAGTTTGGGTCTGGGAACCCCTCATAATAGAAGCAAGGAAAGGGAAGACCCAAATTGTAGGAAAAAATATAGAGAAAAGATGGGAAACCTCAGGATAACTAGTCCAGTCCGCAAGAAAATAAAGACAATGGGAAGACGAAGAAAGATACCAGGAAGTGGTGCGACTTCCACAAGATCCGCTGGCATTAAAATACCGATTTTTGCTCAAAGAAGTCATTGGTGGCTGAGGTAAAATCCTCTGAATTAGATGCGAGTTCCGACTCTGAGTCAGAACCAGAAAAGGGGAGACAAATCATTGACGTGGAACCTAGTGCCACCATTGTTACCACCAAGATCTAGCTCGGTGAACCTGATGATCCAGAGGAAGGAGAGCGCCTCTTTCATTCACAGATGTGGGTGAAAGGCACTCTGATGCACTTCATTGTGGATAGCAGTATCCAGAAGAACCTCATCTTAGCAGAGGTCGACAAGTGACTAGCCCAGTGGAGAACACCACACCCGCAACCCTACACCATCAGATGGCTCCGTTAAGGAAGCAATCTTTGCGTCAACGAACAATGCCGCCTATCGTATGACATCAAGCCATTCAAAGATGAGGTATTGTGTTATGTTTCTCTGCTTGAAGTTTGTGATTTTATTTTGGGCCAACCTTATTTATGGAAACATCAATAAGAGACAGATGCCGCCTATCGTATGACATCAAGCCATTCAAAGATGAGGTATTGTGTTATGTTTCTCTGCTTGAAGTTTGTGATTTTATTTTGGGCCAACCTTATTTATGGAAACATCATGCTGTATATGAGTCTAGGCCTCGCATTGTTATTATTACTTCAAACAAGAAATTGTACAGGATACTCGAGGTAGTCCCACCTAGTGATATTTCCTTGATCTCTGCCAAGCAATGAAGGAAGTTCATTTCTTAGACCGAGAAGTTTGTATTATTCATGATTTTTTCTTAGAGTGAGTGAAAGGTTGCAACTAGATCCATGGCCTCTGCGACCGACTTCTCTACACAGTAGAAGCAAGTGGACAAGGTCGTGGAAGAATACAAATACATCTTCTCATCACCTACAGGGGTACATCCGCACTGTTAGGTCAAGCATCCCATCGATCTAACCCCCAACGCACCACTACCCAACAGGACAGTCTATCGCCGCTCTCTGTTATAAAATGAGGAGATCAAGTGTCAGATCGAAGAACTGCTCCACAAGGGGCACATCCGACCCATTTCATCACCTTGTGGAAGCCCAATCGTGCTGGTGAAGAATAAATATGGGACTTGATGACTTTGCATTGATTATTGGGCCCTAAATAAAATCAGAGCTGGGAACCAGTATCCGATTCACCAAATCAACGATCTTCTTGATCAAATCAACGATGCCAAATACTTCAATAATATTGGTCTGCAGTCTGGCTACCATCAGGTCACAACAAAGCAAACAAATGTATGGAAAACTACCTTCAAGTCAAAATAAGGTCTTTTTGAATGATTGGTGATGCCCTTTGGTTTGACAAATGCCCCAACAAATTTCATGAGGATGATTGATGATATATTGTGGCCTTTCACTAATTATTTTGTGGTGGTGTATCTAGATTACATCCTCATCTACAACAAGAC